>JAJGRW010000841.1:184887-261623 GCA_025461045.1 Carex parvula
CTCAAGCCCACTTTCGGGTATAGAATCCCTTTGCAGGCCGATTCCATTGAAAACCTTCAGAGGCCGCCTCCAGCCTTTGAGCCATGCCAAATAGAGACAGAATTCCACAGCCCACCTCCAGGCTTTGGAAATCAAATGGCCGAACAAGATCTGATGGAAAATAGCCCAGCCAGGGTGAGAAGAAGCCCCAGGCTAAAAGAAAAGAGGGACGGGGAATACGTCACGATATTAGACAGAGCAAGGGCTGTGCAAGGTTATGGAGAAAGTAAAGCCAATCATCGCAGCACACGGGCGGCCAACACTAAACCTCAGAAGCCTAAATTGGAGTACCTCAACTCAATGAACCCACTCTCCAAGTCGCAGGCAGAGGCTTTGGTTTACACGGCCGGCATCGAATGCTCTGACAAACTGCAACAACAGATTGAGGCAATACTTCAAGGCCAGGAAAATCGGGTCCCTGTGGACTCGGAGCTTTAATCGGGTCGATCCAACCATTTAGTAGTTTTATTGCTTTGATGATTAGTGTTTTCAGTTTTTCTTGCGCGGGTATAACCCGGTTTTTTTGTTTTCTTTTGGCAATATTTAGAGAGAAAGTCGGCCTAGGAAAGGCCCGCAGAGGGGTAAAAGGCTGTAAAAAAGAGACGTTTGGCTTGGTGCCAGTGTTGTACCGTCTCTAATCCACATATATGCACTTCTTTTCTATTATGATTTGTGTTGCCTCAATCATGCCAATGAATTATCAAGCAAACATTAAATTCATTACTTGGAACGTGCGTGGGTTAAATGAAAGGCCGAAGCGATTGGCGGTTCGACAAACAATATTGGTAGAAAAACCGAACGTCATTTGCTTACAAGAGACTAAAATGGCATATATGGATGATGGGTGTTTTAGAGAAACTTGCGGGAACAGATTGGATCAGAAACGGATATTAAATGCGCAAGGGACCCGAGGGGGAATAGTTCTTGCTTGGGCATCCCAGTTATTTGAAGAAATGCAACACAAAATCAGCACCTTCTCTGTGTCAGTATTACTCAAAAGTCGGGTTAATAACCAGAAATTCTGGATAACTACAGTATATGGACCCTCAACACCGACTTATAGACAAGCGTTCCTAGCAGAAATTCAAAACCTAAAACCGTGGATAACACACCTTGGATCTTGTGCGGCGATTTTAACATTACAGTGGACCCGGCTGATCGCAATACCACAGATTGGAGAACACCTTTGCAATTCTCGCAATTCATCTCTTCCCTTGGTTTATTGAATCTTACTCTACACGGGAAAAATTATACATGGTCAAATGAAAGACACAATCCTACAATGGCAAGGCTAGATCGGTTCTTAATCTCGACAGATTGGAACCTCAAGTTTCCAAACTCGATACAAAAAGCCCTTCCAAACACATCATCGGACCATTGCCCAATAATGCTCATATCACGAGCTGGATTCAAAAAGACTAAGTTTTTTAGGTTCGAGAATCTTTGGCTAAGGTTCCCGGATTTAGAAAAGGTGGTGCTACAAGCATGGTCTTCAATACAGCTAGCTCAAACACCCTTACAACTACATCTCAAATTGCAGAATTTACAGAGAGAAATTAAACACTGGGCGGCACATAATGTGGGGATAATTAAGCAACAGGTGGAGGTTTGCAGAAATTACCTAGGATGGGTTGATAAGATCAAAGAGCAGAGGTGTGTGACCCAACTAGAAAGGTTTATCACGGCATTGATTAAAAAGAGATATACCGAGTTGTCGGTAATTGAGGAGGACATGTGGCGGCAAAGATCTAAAATCAATTGGGAATTACAAGGGGACAAGGGAACTCGATTCTTTCATGCAAAAGCATCGGGCAACAAAAATTATAACAATATACCGCAGGTGGAATTTCAAGGCAGCATGCATTCAGATCAAAAGGCAAAAAATGAAGCATTTTTTCAACACTTTGTAGCCTTAATGGGGGCGGACTCCAAACAGATGCCTCATATCTGTTGGACCAATTTATATGGTCAGAGACATGATCTTAGGAACTTGGGAAGAGCAATTGAAATTGAAGAGATACAAGAGGTAATACATCGATGGCCAACTAACAAAAGCCCCGGTCCGGACGGGTTCACCGGGGAGTTCTACAAGAAATTCATGCAAGTTTTGGTACCGGATATAAAAGGACCGTGCTAGATACAGTTATGAGGCAAGCTGTACCTCTACACCCTCTAAACACCTCCTATATTGTTCTAATTCCGAAGAAGGAGAATGCAGCCACCCGGTCGACTATAGACCTATAAGTCTGTTGCATAGCATTCAGAAATTTTTTCCAAGATATTAGCCAATCGGGTTCAAGGTAACATCCCCGACCTAGTGGATTGCACACAAACCGGGTTCATCAAGGATAGAAATATCACAGAAGGGTTCATATATGCTCAACAACTTTTGAAACATGTCACACTTCGCAAAATCCCGCTTGCAATCTTCAAAGCGGATATTCACAAGGCATTCGACACATTAGGATGGGAATCCCTTTTGTCAATTTTAAGAGAATTAGGATTTCCTGATAATTTTGTGCAATGGGTACAACAATCAGTGTTAAGTGGCTCCTCTCAAGTTAAACTAAGAAGGGGAGTACGGCAAGGGGACCCCTTCTCACCCTTCTTATTCATAGTGGCCATGGATTTTATTACAAGGTGGTTCAAAAAACTCACAGTGACAGGAGCAATTCGACTCCCTTTTCCGGACATGAAACCGGTCTTGTTGTACGCCGATGATGCGTTGTTTATTGTGAAGCCGGAGGAGTAGCAGATCCAAATGTTAAAAATCGGCCTAATTGTATTCGAGGCAATATCAGGGCTAGCGGTTAACATGCAGAAATCTGAATTCATTCTAACTCAAGAGGATGAGCAGTTGGCAGAGAGGCTTGTGAGCATCTTAGGGTGCCAATTAGGAGCCTTCCCGATTACATACTTGGGGCTGCCATTATCTAACAAGAAACTCAAGAAAACAGCATATCTACCGTTAATTCAAAGGTTAAACAAACGGCTAGCGGGTTGGGCAGCTAAACACTTGTCCATAGCGGGAAGGTTAGTATTATTGAACGCAGTCCTATCGGCCTTGCCGGTCTATTTTATGTCTTGTTTCTTACTGCCTAGTTGGGTAAGGAAGGACATTGACAAAATTCGACGAAAATTCTTATGGCATGGAGTCACCACAGAGAACAAAAGGATGAGCTTAGTCAATTGGCCAATAGTTTGTACTCCTAAGAAACTTGGGGGAATGGGAGTCATGGACATAAAGGCATTTAATAGGGCACTATTAATGAAATTTACTGGCAATGGACAAGGCCACAGGAAAATTTGTGGAAACCGCTGCTAAGGCAAATGGGTCTAAATGAAAGCTTGATGCCGGCCACAGAACTATTTGGCAAAATGGAGAAAAGAATGCTGTCCTTCTGGTGCATATCCATCACCAGGACCCCAGGTAACGGGTCAACAATAAGCTTCTGGGGACATGAATGGGGCTGTGGTATTCTAAAAAGCAGGTTTCAGATTTTATACACATATGCAGAAAACAAAGCTGTCAATTTATACGATGCCATCCAAGATATGGGTCGGGACTGATTAGTAAAAAACCAATTATCGGAGACGGCACAATCACAGTTACAAACATTGCAGGGAGAGTTACAGACCGTTTATTTAGATACCAACATACGGGATGACATTACTTGAAATGGGGCTCTACTGGGATTTTCTCGGTAAAGACGGCGTACTATGCAATGAAGGACTTCCCCCGTATCACAAACAACTCTCATCGAATCTGGTCCATCAAGGCACCGCCCCGATTCAAGGTTTTTGGGTGGTTGGCGGCATTAAACAGAATTTTAACACTTGATAATTTGAGAAAGAGGGGATGGCAACTGCCGGATAGGTGTGTATTGTGCAAATCCGCCTCTGAGTCAGTATCACACATGTTGGACCAATGTCCGTTCAGTACGCAGTTATATTAGAGAATAGAGCTAGTTTTTCAGACAACAAGGCCATCACTGACAGTACTGCTGAACACGGCAAGTACTGACAAAGAAAGATCCTTATCCCTCATAGCACAGTTCGTCATTTGGAGAGAGCGTTGTGCGAGAATTTTCAGAGATTCAAATGCCACAATGGATGAGCTAATGGACCAAGTGATAACTCAGTTACCGATACTCAACAATGAGAAGTTAGTACATGGCAAAATGGAACAGACGCAGGGACTGAACTATCTCTGCTTACAGCCGATTGCCAAAACTGATTGATTCTACTGCTCGGACTGGAGGAAAAGGTATTGACTGGAGGTACTGGTAAAACCAGCTGATCATAATGCCAAGGAGGAAATAATGGGTATCGGCCTGGTACAGTGAAGAGAGGAACCAGGGGTTTAATTGTAAAATTCCCGGTTTTCATTCTCATTCTGTTATGTTTAGTTTTCATTTTCCTTTTCTATTTCCGTTTCTTTTGTTTTGTTTTATATTCATGTACTGGCTCAGTTGTTTGAGCCTCTACATTTATTGTGTTTACTTTTATTACAAAACTTTTGTAATTTTTACCATTCAATGGAATTAAATATGGGCTTGACCCATATTTTTTCTCAAAAAAAAAAATATTTTAATGAGATTATTTTCCGTCATTGTTTAATTGATTGATTGTTCTTTTCAATTTTTTGCATATCGAAAGATATATATTAGCATACCAAGTTTCATTTTATTATCTATAAAAACTCTCATTGAATTTCAAACCGACGACTTCTCAACAGAGAGTTGTCCTTTGCTACTGGACAAAATGTTGGTTCTTTGAATGCTTGACTATATACTAAATGTATTCGAAAATTTATTAATTTGACATGTAAACATATCACTTTTAAAGTAGATTGGTTTTAATAGTTTGAGTTAGTCATTTGAAATATATTCAATATGTCTTGAAGTTAAGCTTATCAAGAATTTATGAGCGGAAGAACATCCTGGCTAGTTCTACTTAGTTATAAATATATATATATATATATATTAGTATAATGGGGGGAATTTCACGTATACCGTTGAAAAACTTCAAAATTACGTACTTCCCCTTCTAAACTTTGAAATTACGTATTTCCCCCTCTAAACTTCAAAAACTCACAAATTTACCCATTTTATTGTTTTCTTTATTAAAACTCATTCTAAATTTATAAAATACCCATTTTACCTTTTACTAAAAACATAAAAAATTTCATCAAACTCAAATTTGAATTTGAAGGGTTCATCTACCCTTTGTAGGATTCCCTTCATGGCCTATGTAGCATGCATGGCATGCTTGATAAAAGAAGATGAAGATGTCAGAGTATTGTGAGCGTATGGTGTCATTCCAAACACAAGTGTTGATGACAAGGATATTTTGCGCTGTGTACAAGAGCTCAAAACTTTAATTGACGATAATGTCATAACACCGAATGAGCTGCTCATTTTGGAAGAGAAGGTGATGTCACATTTGTTGAAAATTAATTCAAATTGATTAGAGCATGTACGAATCAGTTTTTATCAGCATAAAAACTGCATGGGTTATGTTAGGCATTGGTTATTTTAAGCATAGTTATTTTAGGACTAGTTAGTGTTGTGGTTAGCTATTTTTAGCATGTTGTGTAGTGGGTGCTTAATTTAGGAACATTGTATTGCTTTAAATACTGCACTGCTTTGTGCCAGTATTGCTGAGTTTATCCCTACAAAATGGTATTAGAGCCGATGGTTCGGTGCAACAAGCAATTGATGGCAGAGTCGATTCGCAATTGATGGTAGAGTCGATTGATGCGCAACTTTGAAGAATTGCAGCAACAACAACATTATCAAAGAAGTGGCTATAGAGTATATGGAGAGTTCAAGAAACGCTACTGCGTGAATTCATGGATAACCATCTCCGTCTTTGCAGGCATCTTATTGTTTGTCCTTACTTTTCTTCAAACCTTGTATGTTATGCTTAGCTACTACAATCATTGACTACGCTAAGTATACACCTATATTTATATATCGCCTTGTATTCTTAATTTTCTTTTAATTATTTCATTATATCAATTTAAATTGTGTGTGTACCCGTGATTTATCTTTATTCAATTCACTATGTTGTGCTATCATGTATGTTGTACCTTATTTTCAATGTAATTCATCTGTATTTTTATGTACTTATGTGGGACCATGTGTGATTTTTATATTTTCTCTTGTCGTACAGTATTAATTCACCTAACAAACCAAGTATTCAACTACTAATTAAGTATGGGTAAATCTTTCTTTATTAATTTTGAACTTTTTTTATGAGGGTATATACTTTTTCCTCCTGAGTGTTTCTCGCAAAGTTCAAATCTGTGATATTATTCAATTTACCCCATGCCAATAATCAATAAATCTATCCTTTAAGCAATCCATAATTTTAAGAATGAATTATTTATTTTTAGGACCTCTCCTCAATCAATAAAAAGAAACAAAAAGTTCAAAAAAAAAAGAAAAAAGAAAAGAAAAGAGAACCTGGTGACCCAATGCCTTATTTTAGTTGTACCAGGTTTTTTATGGCATTAGATAGTTTCGGATTGTCAACATACAAGACTAAGTGTAGCACTAATCCAAATAGAAATTCAGCTAGCATTTATATTTCATGTTTTAAGGCCCCTTATATAAATTTTCTAGTTCTGCCGCTGGACTCTGGTTCTATCAGCTATTAATGGCGTTAGACAGTTGACGGAGTATAAATGGAAACATCATAATTAGAGCGTTCAACAATTACATACTAGAGTTTGATTACCTACTAGGTAGCACAGATGGTAAGGATAAAGTTCTTGGATTGTTGGTTACCCAAACGTCTAGAGTTTGATTTCCTCTTACGATTTACTGCCTCTGCGAAGGTTTTAAAAAAAAAATATATATATATATATATAATAATACATACTAATGAAACCTGTGTTTTTTATATTTCTCATTTTAGATGTAGTTTTCTGATTGTCATCAAAGGATCAATGTAGCACAAATCCAAACAGAAATTCGGCTAGCATTGTTCCAAAATCCAAAACCCAAAACCCAGTGTTGCAATTCAAATATACAGACAGCATGCTAAAGTCCAAACTAGAATGGAAATCCACACTGGGCCCAATGTAAATGTAATTCATTTATAAATTAATAAAGACCCAAGAATTCCTCGCTGGGCCCAACCCATTTTTTTATACCATGAATGGACCGGCCCGGATCACCTTCTATAACTTTGTGCGTTTATTAAATTTAAAACTAGGGTTGGGAATTGTGTGTTTTTTAAGCATAAATGAAGGATGGATCCATTTAGTTCGGGAGCTCGTGCTTTTGTTCATAATTTAATGACTGGTTCCCAACGTGCCAATGTGACAAACATAGGGAGATATTCTACGCATCATTCCAAACTGGAGTTGATGCAGCTCTGGTTTTTTCCTACGCACTAGATTTCTGTAACAACTCATTTCACATATACTACATAATTGAGCGTACAAACAGTTTTGGATAAAAAGTCAACACTGATTTGTTTGATATTAGCAGTTGATATTACGCTGTGATTCATTGCTCATGGGTTGTACACAGGCTGTTCTTGAATTATTTTATGAAATTTTTTCATAATATACAACTCTTAGCCTTTAAATGTTGCTCTACCTTCTTGTCTTTTGTGAGAAGACAAATGAAAAAAAAAAAATATGGAATCTTTTCCGACTTTACAGTAGAAACTAAAAAATTGATTTTAAGCGCTGAATAAATTACAATAGTATAATTATATTTTATATAAAATATATTTATTATAAAAATTATAAAATACAAAAATAAACACACTAATTTTATTTCATAAGATAGGCTTACTTGCTCCTAATTAGACTTTGGATCCGTTGACTACTGGATCGGGGCGTAATAGTTGAATCTACACAGCTTGCTAGACAGAGAGCAATGCAGACAATCTGTAGTCGTCTCTTGTCCACTTGATCTGATTTCCACTAAATGCTTCGTTTGTAACAATTTTTATCTGGACTTAAACGCTACGTTTCAATCTTTAATTAGCTATCTTTAAACGCTACCGTTAGTCAAATGGCATTAATATTTAGAATAAAATATTTAATAACACAAGTTGGTCAAAATAGAAAATAGTATTATTTATAAGTTCTACTTGACATATATAGTAAAATGTGAATGAAGTTTAAGTTAGCCTAACAATGAAAGGTATCTCATAGTTTGATATATATACAAGAATCAGTTACTATCCGTAAGGGAAAAAGTGATTTTTACTGTCGGTATGGTCGCGGATACTCCTATTGATATCTCAGCAATAGTCACTTTTTACCGTCGCGGATCATGAAAGATTCCTGATGAATTATCTCATAGTCGGCCCAGCTGTTACTATTATTATTGTTATTATTATTATTATATTATTATTATTATTATTATGTTTATTATTATCATTATTATTATTAATAATAATTTTTTTCTGTTTACGCTATCAAACATGATGAGTTCCCGAGAACTATGGATCATAATTCATGGGTGAGCACATGCTGTATAGTTGACATTTTTATAAATAAAACCATATATACAACTTCAAATTTTATTTTACCCCCCTTCGTCTTTTTTCTAAGAAAAAACAATAGAAGTTTCTTGCGCTCTAACAAATTAAAGGATGCCAAGACAGTATTGCTTTCTTATATTCATATACATATTACAATAAAATCAATAAAAGATTTGCAAGTCTGAGATAACATTAGATTAATATCATAGTCATGAGAAACTAATACAACATCATTCTTATTTCTTAGACTATGTAAGAGTTACAATCTTCTATACTCATAGAATGATTCACAAGTAATTCTAGTTCTATTTATTTTTAGCAACTCTTCAAACAGAGAAGATTTAAACAGTTTTTACTCTTGAATTATCACTCCACAAACTTATTCCTGAAAATTATTCTTGCAGAAGAATTATTAATTATCAAAACACCAAAATGAGTCACAAAGGTCGTCAAAATACACAAAAAAAACATGGTCTTATAATGCATGTTCAGAAATCTCTTACCAGCAAACCCGAGAAATCAGAGCAAGATGTGTATCTACAAGAACGTAACATTCCAGGCACCGTTGATGATTGCTTCGACATCTTTAATGTTATGGAAGTGTAATGCTTCAAAGTATTAAGCTATGTCTAGTTTAGTATGAGATGTTCTAGGTACTCCCATCTCGACGATTCTATCAGAGTATGCATTTAGCACAGCGAGAAGGGTTCTTGATTAACACTAATTAAGTCCAACGGCAGTAGAAGCTCGCTTTAATTTGTACCTAACATTTGCTAAGACAAATAATAATTAGTGATGTACTTATTGCAAATAATGATGAAAATGTATGCCTCTTGTTTTTAGTAGGATTTTAAATTTACTTATATTTGTTTGTCTTGTCTTTTAGTTAAAGAACTAAACAAAAAAGATATTAATGTTTTTGATTTTCTTGTTTTGATAAAAAAAAAATTTAGATGAAATTGATTGCACATTTGCATTTTTATTTTTATATTAGAAATGTGATTGTATGTGTGAAATGAATGAGTTTTGATAGTCTAGCTATTTGCAAATAATAATAAAATAATTATATTATGTTATTATTATTATTTTTAATTGTTGTCATTTCATTATCCGGTAATAATAATAACAGTGTAATATAAAATTCATATAAGATTTATTCTTCACAAATATCAATAAAATACAAATTAAGTTTTAAATATTAAATTATTTTTAAGAATAAAAGAATTCGCCGTACGTACAATGTGATATTTCGTGTCAATGTGAGATATCATTTTTTTAATTTCAAACAATTTGCCAATGTGAGAGAAACATATATAGGAGATATTCTGTTGATCATTTCAAACAGGATTGATGCAGCTGATCTGTTTTTTTCTTCCAAATATAGTTCGTGTAACAACTCATTTCACATATATTGTATAATTCGACGTGCAAAAAATTGTCTATAAAAGTCAACGTCTGAGCCGTTTGATATTAATTAGCAGTTGATAATGGAAAATTACCGAAAATTATGGATCAACCATGATGGCTCTTGGTTGGGCACATGCTGTAGTTGAATTCTTTTTTATAAACAATAATTATTTCAGTACCCGCACTGTACCCACGCTACAGTGCCCGCATTTAGAGGAATAATGTATTATGGTCCCCACTAATTATTATTCTAAAAAGATATTATATGTTCTCCACTAATTATTATTCTAAAATTCAGCAACACCCTTCATTTTATGATCCCACTAATTATATGGTCCCCCTTTCACAGTCCATGCACTCGTCCCCGCATCAACCTTCACAAATATAAATCGTGTCAATCTTCGTATATAAAAATACTTGCAAGATAAGATATTAATACTTGAAAAATAAGATATTAATACTTTGATGCGTAACTTGTTATGATCATCCCTTTTTCAGTCCCCCAATCCTCTCCATATCAATATTCCTCTAATGAAGTAGTGCGGACCCCGTATCACCACATCAACCTTACCCAATCATCCCCGCGTCAACCTCCTCTAACAAAAATAGTTGACCACATAAGTATAAATACTTTAGTGCAGAGGTATAAATACTTGCAGTACTTGATATTAATACTTTCAGACGTCATCTAGTGTCATATGTAAATAATATTTGTAAGTATAGGAATAAATATTTGCATGTCGAGGTGTAAATACTTGTGTGGCGATCCCAAAAGTACGTCGTCATGGATCTCATTTGAAAAAGAAAATTGCGTAGAAGACGTTTGTGGTTTTAGATTCGCAAAATTCCTCACAAATCGTTAGAAATATGGAAGACATTGAACGGTGAAAAAAAAAATTCATTTCTAAAAACGTGTATAGTCCCCCCATGTAGATTGAGTGGTCCCCATAGGTACTTATGGTGCGGGTACATTTGGAAAATTTGGTTAGGAGACAATTATTTACGTAAAAATTGTTCACCTCATAGGTATAAATACTTCCGTGCATATGTATAAATACTTTATTGCATATGTATTAATACTTCAGAAAAAAAAAATTTGGGTTAGAGCTTTTGTGGTTCCCCAAATAGTTAGAGTAGTTATGGTAGTTATTATGCGGGTACACTGTGTGTACTGTAGCGCGGATACCGTTATCAGCTTCGTTTTATAAATAAAACAACAATATACAACTACTTCAAATGTTATTCTTTTTTCTCTACTAATAACAAAACATGGCCGACACAATTGCATTATATAGTGATCTCAAAATACACTAATATTAATTTTTATTTTTTATTTTTTTATATCGAAAGATCGATAGAGATCAAACCTATCAAGTCTCATTTTAATATCCACATAGAACACTCTATCTGAATTTCAAACCCACAACCTCCCAACAGAGATTTGCATTAGACTAAAGGCTGATTCTTTTTTGAATGTTTGACTTTATGCTAAAATGATTCGAAAATTTATAAATTTAACAAGTAAACACATTACTTGTGAAGTAAATCGGTTTCAACGGTTTGAGTTAGTCATTTGATGTATATTCGATATTTTCTGAAATTATGATTATCAAGAATTTGATGAGCGGAAGAACACACCAGTTCTACTTATAAAAATATATAGAAGTATATAATGGTTCAAAATACTAGGTGTTTGTATTTAGATTTCCACCAACGCGTAATTAATTGCTTTACTCAAATCATCTGGTTCTGTCCAAACCTTTTCAATATTGAACCGAGGATTGAGGATAAATTTAAAGGAAAATGAAGAATAATAAAGAAAATTTTATGGGACCTTTTCTGTCCAATCTACGTAGCTTGCTACACAGAGAGACATTGAACACGTAGCAGAGGATCTCTATAGTATTCTTTTGTCCACGTACTTTGACCATTTGCTTCTATAAATGTCCCTAAGCTTTCTAATTCGTCTCCTCATCAATTGGAGAAAGAGCTATAGACACCAAGACGGGCGTCCTTTCCTCTTTGGTACCTATCTCTACATTTTCACTATAATTCTCTGCATTATTTTTTATACTAATTTTTATTTGTCCGATCGGTAAGGTTTCACAACAGGTTCAGTGTGTCTGTGTGCGTATATATCCCAGAGAATATGTGACTTTTGTTTGGTTATTACTTTAGATCTATTATTGATCAGGCCGTTATCTATTAGTAAGATTTAGTTTCAAGTAGATTTGTGTAAATCATTTTAAGATTGTATAGTGATATGAATTCTAGTTTTAAGTATTAAGCAGAGTGCCTCGTTAATTTGTGACAATATTTATATATCTAGGCTTAACGCTACGTTTCAATCTTTAACTGTCTCAAGGGCTTAAAATCTTGTATTTAGTCAAATGGCAATTAATAATATTTAGACTAAACACAATTTGGCAAAATGGAAAATAGTATTAACATTTATAAGTTGTATTTTACATATAAAATGTGGCTGAAATTTAAGTTAGTCTAAAAAAGAAAGCTATATATCTCATATTGACTTTTGTTATTTCAATGGGAATTATCTACGAAGTTTTCTTTTGAGTGTCAGTTGTTTTATCTAGGATGTGAGTGAATCATTTTATATAAATGTTTATCTGATCTATATCGTATTTGATAAGCAGATGTGATCGAGTAAAAAAAATCGTTAATTTAACAATTATGGACACGGGTAAAAATATTTTTTGTTAGCTTATCGAATAAGGATATTGATAAGATCTATTAGTACTCATTGGAGGGCAATTAATAAAATAAAATTATATATGATAATTTTTTAGTTGTACGTATAACTACCTAAGTTTTACTATTATGATTACATTGATTTTTCAACATTTTATATAATATTGTTTTGGTAAATTATGATAAAATTAATTTGTCCAACATTTTATTTCGCTTTATTTAACATAAAATTTATATGATTTAATTAAATTAATAATTTACAGTAGAAAATAATGGTATAAAAATAATAATTTTTGTATTTAATATAAATATTTATTTGTTATATTTTTTAATTAAATCATATAAGCTATCAATTTATTTGATAATTATCTATTATTTGTTTTGTTAATACTTAACTTAACGGATGAGTGTAGAGTATGTGTAAGGTTAATACTTAACTGATAAGGGTAATTGTGTGGGTAAGACTAATTTTATTTGGATATGAAAATGCCCTCACGTAGTTTTACTTGTGTAAATTGATCAGTTTTCACATGAAAACAAGAAATTATCTAATGAAACCTCAAATTGATCGGTTTTGCCATGCTTCTTTGATTAACATCCGTACGTATAGATTCAATATTTAATCACGTTGCACATTATTTCAGAACAACTTTTTGGTGGATTAATCAGCCGGAAGAGAGTCAGAATGAGTAATGATGCGATTTCACCCGCACCAAACAAATTGGACAAGTGGGTTGTGGACATAGAAGGTCAACTACAGAACTGCAGCGACAGTAGCGACGACAGTGAAAATATCCATCAATAATTGGTAAATGGCAATGTTGGGATGATTTTGGGGCCTCTTTCATACCTCAAACCAAAAAGTGGCAATTTGTTGCATGGATGACGCACTCATGTGGTCTCAACGTACGTTCATACCTTGAATACATGCAACAGAAGGTAGATCGGGCCTGGAGCTACTATCGTGGGGTTGATGAACAATTTCGTGCTGAAAATAACGAACGTTTCATAGAACACTTATTGGTCAATAGTTGTTTCCTAATATTTGCCCTGGTTTTGTTATCATATCAAGATCACCTAATTGATATTATGAATGAAATGAATGACCAAAATGGTCCTCCAAAAGGTCTAACGCTAAAAGATGTTGAAAATATAACTAGCTTTACAAAAGAAGATCCAGCGCCGACATATGGTTACATGTTGACCATGAAGTACCAGATACCGTGGTTTGTTCTCCAGGCCGTATATACAGAGCTTTCCAACTTAAGCAGACTTTTTGTTACCCCAATCCACAAAATTGCGGTCTCATGCTTTCACGACCTCCGTCCAGAAATGCACCTGTCTAAAGAGGATGGTGGTGTTGTTCCTGAAGATGGATTTAAACATCTACTACACATCTTTCATTGGTCTCGAACCCTCGATGGGAAGTATATCATTGATAGTTCAAAAAATATTGGCAACTTCCGTATACCTAGTGCAACAGAGTTGCAATTATCACAAACTGTTTTCGAAAAGGTTGAGGGTGACTCCATTGATATGTCTTACTCCGACAACAGGAGATTATCTAGAGTACTCAAATTAACACCGTGGCACCTTTTTCATTTCAACACTAAATGCTACGAAAATCTTATAATATTTGAAGACTGTTACTATCACATTTGTGGGGTCCCCTTCTCGGCCTATGTTGCATGCATGTCGGGCTTGTTGAAAACAGAGGCAGATGTTAGAGTCTTGCGAGCCAATGGTATCATCCCAGACACGAGCTTTGACGACAAGGATGTTTTGCGCTGTGTACAAGAGCTCAGAACTTCAATTGCCCATAATCTCATGATGCCAGATGAGCTGTTCATTTTGCAGGAGAAGGTGATGGCACATCATAAAAAAAGTGTCTATAGATTAATTGGAGAGTTCAAGAAACGCTACTGCTCCAATACATGGATAATTATCTCCGTCATCGCCGGCATGTTATTGTTTGTCCTTACTTTTATTCAAACCATACTTTCTTTTATTCAAACCAAATATAGTGTGCTTAGCTACTACAAACAATGATTGCACTAAGCTAAGTATACACCTATATTTTTACATCATATCTTGTGTCTTTTTCTTTCTTTTATAATATCATGTATGCAATTTAAATTGTGTGCGCGTCGTTTATCTTTATTCAATTCACTGTGTTGTTTGTATGTTTTGTAAATTGTTTTCAATGTAATTCATTTGTCCTTTTTTATGCGCCTATGTGTTGACGACATGTGATTTTTACCTTTGCTCTCGTTGTACAATATTATTGCACCTAACAAACAACTCATTCAACTATACAAGTATGTATGATCAGGACATACAAATATTCCACCAATCCTGAGTGTTTCTTCAAATGTTCCAATTTCTTATATTATTTATTTTACTCCCAGGCCAAAAATTAATCTTTAATTAATTAAATCTATGCTTTAAGCAATTAATAAATATATGCTTGTTCTTTTTAGTTCTGCTATGCAGACTAAACTGGCACACAAGGTGCCTCTCTTTTGTTATGGATGACTTTGTAATTATGGTTTCATGATCAATGAAACGGGCTTATGCCTATTTTAAAAAAAAAAAATATATATATGCTTCAAACAAACCATGGCCTTTCTACACAATGTAATTTACACCCATGCCAATAGTCAAGAAATCTATGCTTTAAGCTATCCAACATTTTAATATTGATTTTATTTTTGAGGATAGCTCTTCAATTATAAAAAAGAAAAAAAATAGAAATGAAAACAAAAAGAAACCCGGTGACCCGAGGCCTTATTTTAGTTTAATTGAGGGCAGATCATAATGTAACCCAAAGGGTGCTTAGCCACACTATAATTTAAAATTTTCTAATTATATTTATTAAAATTTCATTGAAGTTGTTTTCTTTAAGTTGTATATAGCTCAATCTCCCTCACAAATTATCTAATGTGTGCTTGTAGTCTAGTGTTGCAATTTGAATATACAGACAGTTTGCTAATCAAAACCCCCAACTGGAATGGAAATCCATACTGGGCTCCATTTAATTGTAATTAACTTATAAATTATTTAAGGCCCAAGAGTTCCTCACTGGGCGCCCAGCCCATTTCTACATACCATGAATGGACCGGGTAGCATGATCTCGTCTTTGTTATCTGGTTTGCATCCTCTTAGGTAACATAATATTTTAGCTTGTCATTGGACCGTCCGATCAGAATCCGAGGTGTCAAAATAGATCGGACGGTCTAGATCCAAACTCGAAATTGTGTAACTTTAACAGATCCGAATTCAGCTTTGTTATACCCAATTCAGTATCTTCCGATTTGCCCCCTCTAATAACACAAATTCTTTCTTATATCTCATTTCATTCATTCCTCTCTCTATCTTCTCAATCTCCGTCTATGCTTTCGTCCTAGGTCAACTAAGCGCCGACAATTTTTCATGAAGGCAAAATCCCTAAAGAAACCCTGCGACGAGGTTTTCTCTCTCTCTTGCAATTAATACTTGAGTTTAATTCAATGAATATTTGATTATATGCTTATCTATTGCAAGTTTCACAATACAAATATTCCTTTTAAATATGCAATTAATTCAGTTCATCAATAGAAAGGATAATGGAGAATTTAACCACCACACATACCAAAAACACTACATTTATTAATAAAAACAATATTATGTTGAGGAGGGTTCAAATGCCTCCATTTTTTGTGCCTCCACCATGCCTCCATTTTTAAAAACATTAATAACTCAAAATGAAAAAGATAAATGTCAAAATAAAACCATTAGATGTGATCTATGTTATTTTCACTATGTGCTCATAAAAAATTATCACATTTCATTTTGTTTATATATGAATCAATAAGTTGAAAATTTGACGTCTATAAATTATCCACATCAATACATTTTTACAACCTCCCAATGACAAACAAATAAAGTTGGAATGTCATAATTTTTTACACGTGCATAGATAAAATGATGTAGATAATATCAAAGGATTTTATTTTGACTTTTAAGTTTAAATTTTGAGTTATTAAAGTTTTTAAAAATGGAGGCATGATGGAGGCACAAAAAATAGAGGCATTTGAATCCTCCTCTATTATGTTATTATTAGTCAGTATTCATTATTCAATGGGTATCATTTCATTATCCGATAATTTTAATAGTGTAATTTAAAAATCGTATAAGATTTATTCTTCACAAATAAAATAAAATACAAATTAATTTTTAAATTTGAAATTATTTTTAAAAATAAAAGAATTGGCCGTACACTATATAATGGGTATCATTGGCTGGGAACCACTGTCAGGCCAGATCAAAGCCCAAACAACAGCGGAAGGTTCGGTCGACCCACTACCAATAGCCCAACAGGGCCCTCCACTCTTGGGCCTGCCAGAGGGAAGTCTGTGCAAGACTTTCGGACCTAGTGGAGAACCCCAGCCAGCCCAACCCGACCCAGGTGGATGAAGAGTTGTCAGCTAAAGAGAATTTGGCGCAGGGAGACAGCCCGCATAATACGGTCCACCTCCTAGTGGGTAGGCGGACCACGGGGAAATAACGTGATTCCAACCACTGACAAGGAAGAAGGCTAAACATCTTCCTTTGGTCTCCAATTATGAGGGTATATACTTTTTCCTCCTGAGTGTTTCTCCCAAAGTTCTAATCTGTGATATTATTCAATTTACTCCCATGACAATAATCAATAAATCTATTCTTTAAGCAATCCATAATTTTAAGAATGAATTTTTTTTTTAGGACCTCTCCTCAATCAATAAAAAGAAACAAAAAGTTCAAAAAAAAAAGAAAAAAGAAAAGAAAAGAGAACCTGGTGACCCAATGCCTTATTTTAGTTGTACCAGGTTTTTTATGGCATTAGATAGTTTCGGATTGTCAACATACAAGACTAAGTGTAGCACTAATC
This sequence comes from Carex parvula, assembly GCA_025461045.1. NCBI lineage: Eukaryota > Viridiplantae > Streptophyta > Magnoliopsida > Poales > Cyperaceae > Carex > Carex parvula. The sequence continues at coordinate 202,463 of JAJGRW010000841.1, forward strand.
CAAATAGAAATTCAGCTAGCATTTATATTTCATGTTTTAAGGCCCCTTATATAAATTTTCTAGTTCTGCCGCTGGACTCTGGTTCTATCAGCTATTAATGGCGTTAGACAGTTGACGGAGTATAAATGGAAACATCATAATTAGAGCGTTCAACAATTACATACTAATGGAAAAAGGGGAGGTAGCACAGATGATAAGGATAAAGTTCTTGGATTGTTGGTTACCCAAACATCTAGAGTTTGATTTCCTCTTACGATTTTACAATCTCTGCGAAGTTTTTCAAAAAAAAAAATATATATATAATACATACTAATGAGACCTGTGTTTTTTATATTTCTCATTTTAGATGTAGTTTTCTGATTGTCATCAAAGGATCAATGTAGCACAAATCCAAACAGAAATTCGGCTAGCATTGTTCCAAAATCCAAAACCCAAAACCCAGTGTTGCAATTCAAATATACAGACAGTATGCTAAAGTCCAAACTAGAATGGAAATCCACACTGGGCCCAATGTAAATGTAATTCATTTATAAATTAATAAAGACCCAAGAATTCCTCGCTGGGCCCAACCCATTTTTTTATACCATGAATGGACCGGACCGGATCACCTTCTATAACTTTGTGCGTTTATTAAATTTAAAACTAGGGTTGGGAATTGTGTGTTTTTTAAGCATAAATGAAGGATGGATCCATTTAGTTCGGGAGCTCGTGCTTTTGTTCATAATTTAAAACTAGGGTTGGGAATTGTGTTTTTTTTTAAGCATAAACAAAGGATGGATCCATTTAGTTCGGGAGCTCGTGTTTTTGTTCAATTTAATGACTGGTTTCCAACGTGCCAATGTGGCAAACATAGGGAGATATTCTACGCATCATTCCAAACTGGAGTTGATGCAGCTCTGGTTTTTCCTACCCATTAGATTTCTGTAACAACTCATTTCACATATACTAAATAATTGAGCGTACAAAAAGTTTTGGATAAAAAGTCAACACTGATTTGTTTGATATTAGCAGTTGATATTACGCTGTGATTCATTGCTCATGGGTTGTACACAGGCTGTTCTTGAATTATTTTATGAAATTTTTTCATAATATACAACTCTTAGCCTTTAAATGTTGCTCTACCTTCCGACATTTTTATTAATATCCAAAGTTTAATACAAATTATTAATTATGCCCTGATTTCCAAACTTTCGCTAAAAATACCCAAACTGGCCAGAGAATGGGCGGTTTACTCCCCACCTAAACCCTAAACCCTAAACCCTAAACCGGCCATTTTCTGGCCGGTTTACTCTTTTTCTTTTTCTTTTTTAAAAACCCACAAAAACTCTATAAAAGGGCACCATCTGGAGTTTGGTTCTAAAAAATAGTATTTTATTGTAGTTAGATGAAGTAGGTTGTAATTTATTTGAGTATTAATTAATTTCATTACTTCTTGTAGTTCCGTACAAAATAATAAAGTACACACAAATTGCAAATAGAGTCCACACAATTTTTACAACATGCATATAAATCACCTATCACTACCACGTCTAAAATTTAATCCCCGAAGTAAACCACTTGCGAAAGATGACCTACGAGATGGCCTAGCAGGTGGCTCTAGTTGCTCAGTAGATGGCCCGGCTTGGGTTCCAGATGGCGCTGCTTGACTTGTTGATGGCCCTGCTTGGCTTGTAGATGCCCTTGTTGTGCGTCTAGTAGTGGACCTCCTCGGTTGGATCACAGATGGCTCCCCTTGCACCCCAACCGTCTCTCCTCCTATGTCAACCGCCTCTCCATTGCTTCGGCATACATAGCAATTGCATCTAAACGGCTCGTAGCTGTGCTACGCCGTGACCCTCTGGACCCACTTCCCGACGCCATTACTCGCTCATTTTCTGCCACATTTGCTGCGTTTCTTGCCTCTGCATTTGCATGTGTTACTTAGTAAGTTGGTATAAATTGAAAAGAAAAATAATTTTGGATGAATGTTACATACCTCTTCGTTGCCTATCGGAAGTGGAACGGCGAGCCTGATGCCCCCTTCGTCTACCTTCCATTTCATCCATCGTCATTACACGGCGGGTGTGTTTTCGCCTCCCCTTCCTAATCCAACCACTACTCGGAAGGATTCTGTCTCTAACATTAGGAGGCCAGTCTCCCATATTGCCAATTAGAATGAACACATGGTTCCAAGTACTCACAAGATAGGGTGTTTTATACCAGTCTGCAACAAAGTCGTCCTCTTGCCAGTTTCGGTCACGGCAAATAGCTAAGACATGAGCGCACGGAATAGAAGTTAATTGGATACCTCTGCAAGTGCATTCCATTTGTCTGTCGGGATCGCGCATCACAATATACATGAACTCCCTGTGAGTGGGTTCCATGTTGCCCATGTCGCTACGGGTGCAAGGAACGTACTCATTTAGGGATGAAACTTGGTACTGACCTTGGCCCTGCGTGTAACGCACCAACCGCATTTTTCCAGCTTTCTCCCAATGTTTTCTGATCTTCTGCAAAACCTGGTCAGACAGAACCTGTCCCTTGTCTTGTAATTCCATTGCTCGCTGACGCCGCTGAACAAACCATCTGTTGCACGTGTAGAACGTATCCTCTACTATGGCACAAACATGCAATCTACGACTCGTTCGGAAGACATTGTTGAGCGACTCGGAGCCGTTTGTTGTCATGATACCAAACCGGTATCCTCCGTCACAGGTTTGGAAAATTTTCTCATAATTGGACGGCTCCATCACATCATTAGGACGTACTTTGCCCACTCTCTTTAAATATGCATTACACTGCGGATTTAGCTGCACAAAAACAAAGGGGTGTTATTTTATTTTCATAAAATTCTTATAAGATAATTAAACAAAATGTTATAAGTTAGACATACATGAGCAAACTCTTCGAACATCTCTTTCAATCTTCTCGGCTTCTTCCTCTTTGCTCCTTCCCTGAATCTCCATCCGTACCATCTGTCTCCTCCACAGTTCTGAGTGTCTTGGTCTGCCTCGATTGTGTCTAGGTGGGGATGCAACTGAGTGTCTTCGTTGAGGTGCTGGTGGAGTGAACAATTGACAGATTACTAAATAGTAAACAATTGACACATTTGTATAGGGTATAGGGTATAGGGTTTTGGGTATTGGGTATTGGGTTTAGGGTTTAGGGTATAGGGTTTAGGATATAGGGTTTAGGGTATAGGGTTTTGGGTTTTGGGTTTAGGGTTTAGGGTTTAGGGTTTAGGGTATAGGGTATAGGGTTTAGGGTTTAGGGTTATAGGGTTTAGGGTTTAGGGTTTTGGGTTTTGGGTTTTGGGTTTTGGGTTTTGGGTTTTGGGTTTTGGGTTTTGGGTTTTAGGGTTTAGGGTTAGGGTTTAGGGTATAGGGTATAGGGTTTAGGGTTTAGGGTTATAGGATTTAGGGTTTAGGGTTTAGGGTTTTAGGGTTATAGGGTTATAGGGTTATAGGGTTATAGGGTTTAGGGTTTAGGGTTATAGGGTTTAGGGTATAGGGTTATAGGGTTTAGGGTTTGGGTTATAGGGTTTAGGGTTTAGGGTTTAGGGTTTAGGGTTATAGGGTTTAGGGTTTAGTTATAGGGTTATAGGGTTTAGGGTTTATAGTTATAGGGTTATAGGGTTTAGGGTTTAGGGTTATAGGGTTTAGGGTTTTTTTAATTAAATTTAAATTTTTTAATAATATAATTAATTATTCTATAAAATAAATAATAATAATAATAAATAATAATAAAAAAAAAAATTTACCTTAACAGTATTGCGCTGCTGCCTCGGGCTGTGTGCCTTCATCCAAATGGCCGGTTTGGGTATTTTTAGCGAAAGTTTGAAAATCTGGACATAATTAATAATTTGTATTAAACTTTTGGATATTAATAAAAATGTCGGCTCTACCTTCTTGTCTTTTGTGAGAAGACAAATGAAACAAGAACTATGGAATCTTTTCCGACTTTACAGTAGAAACTAAAAAATTGTCATTTAAAGCGCTGAATAAATTACAATAGTATAATTATATTTTATATAAAATATTAAAATACAAAAATAAACACACTAATTTTTATTTCATAAGATAGGCCTACTTGCTCCTAATTATTAGACTTTGGATCTGTTGACTACTGGATCGGGGTGTAATAGTTGAATCTACACAGCTTGCTTGACAGAGAGCAATTAAGACGCTTCGTTTGTAACAATTAAGATGCTTCGTTTTTTTATATCAGCTTGCTAGACAATCTGTAGTCGTCTCTTGTCCACTTGATCTGATTTCCACTGAATGCTTCGTTTGTAACAATTTTTATCTAGGCTTAAACGCTACGTTTCAATCTTTAATTAGCTATCTTAAGGGCGCCTTAAAGCTTCTACCGTTAGTCAAATGGCATTAATATTTAGATTAAAATATTTAATAACACAAGTTGGTCAAAATAGAAAATAGTATTATTTATAAGTTCTATTTGTCATATATAGTAAAATGTGAATGAAGTTTAAGTTAGTCTAACAATGAAAGGTTATCTCATAGTCTGATATATATACAAGAATCAGTTACTATCTTGAAAGGTAAAAGTGCTTTTTACTGTCTGTATGGTCGTGGATGCTCCTATTGATATCTCAGCAATAGTCACTTTTTACCATCGCAGATCGTGACAGATTCCTGATGAATTATCTCATAGTCGACCCAGCTGTTACTATTATTATTATTACTACTATTATTATTACTATTATTATTATTATTATTATTACTAATAATTTTTTCTGTTTACGCTGTCTAACATAATGAGTTCCCGAGAACTATGGATCGTAATTCATGGGTGAGCACATGCTGAATAGTTGACATTTTTTATAATAAAACCATATATATAACTTCAAATTTTATTCCACCCTTCTTCGTCTTTTTTCTAAGAAAAAACAATAAAAGTTTCTTTCTTGCGCTCTAACAAATTAAAGGATGCCAAGACAATATTGCTTTCTTATATTCATATATATCTTACAAAAAAATCAATAAAAGATTTGCAAGGTTTGTATTAATTATAATAATATATATATATATATATATAGAGAGAGATGGGCTATGGTGCATTGCAATGCATAGGCACCCTTGTGCATTGGACCATAAATCACCGATTCAAAGTCCAAATGACCGATCCAAACCGTTCATCTTGTTCTCCATATTAATATGTGCTTGGAGACCAAATTTTACATTTTTTGGAATTATTTTACTATTTTTTTAGATTTATTGAAAATCTGAAAATTCGGGTGAACAGTAAAAAACAGTAAAAATTTCTAGACCACCGGATCGGTGATTTTCAAAGTGGCTTAATAAATAGTAAAAAAATTCCAAAAAATGTAAAATTTGGTCTCCAAGTACATATTAATATGGAGAATAAGATGAACAGTTTGGATCGGTCATTTGGACTTTGAATCGGTGATTTATGGTCCAATGCACAAGGGTGCCTATGCATTGCAATGCACCATAGCCCATCTCTCTCTCTCTATATATATATATATATTATATATATATATATATATATATATTTGATATGGAACTTGTTAAAGCAAAACTGCATGGTTGAAAAGAATAGCAAATTGATTAAGATGGTTATTAAGGAAGAGTATGACATGCAAGAAATTGAGGAAGGACTTGGTTACGGCCTAAACCTTGAAGATCAATCCGATGAAGATTCTTTGTGTCATGTGTTGCATGGGAATTTGCCAATCATATAAAGTTTGTTTGTATAATTATAATAAACACAACAATATATATAGATATATATATATATATATTGGATATGGGACTTGTTAAAGCATAACTGCATGGTTGAAAATAATAACAAATTGATTGAGATGGCTATTATTTGAAATTCTCATAGGAGAAGGCAATTAATGAAGGAGAGAAGGCAATTAATGAAGGCTCTACTTATCGCTCGCTCGTCCTCTCAATAACTTTCTAATGTTTATTCTCAAGACCAAAATTTCAAGATTTTACAATTTAAGTTTCCGAATTATTTGTGTATCTCATTTATTTTGTAATATACTGCTCTAATTCCTTTTGCTATGATTTACAAAATATATTCAATTTGAAAGAAGAGATCAAATTTCCTTCTAAATTTGAACAATATTAAGTAGGATGTGAACAAATTAATATACTGCTGTAATGTATCCCTTGCTGTAATTTACAACAATATATATTCAATTTGAATGGAGAGATCAAATATATACATAGAAGTAACTGTCCAGAAGTTCAATACTTGTTGCATGGGTAATCCCATGCAACAAATAGTTCTCAAAAATCGTCAAAACTTGTTGCATGGGTAACCCATGCAACAAATATTTCTCAAATAATCCTCCAAACTTGTTGCATGGATTATCCATGCAACTGTTTAGTCTAGATTCTGGAGACTTGTTGCAAGGGTAAGCCCATGCAACAAATAGTTCTCAAATACTTGTTGCATGGGTTACCCATGCAACTGTTTAGTCTAAATTCGGGAGACTTGTTGCATGGGTATGAGATGAGTTGTTGCATGGACATTCATTAAAATATACTTTCTATCTTTGCTGGCGGGTCACGGGTCATCAAATATTTGTTGCATGGGTAAATAAGAAGCAGTTGCATGGGTAACCATCAGACTTATTGCATGGGTAACTGTTGCATGGGACACCCATGCAACAAGTTTGACTGTGTTAGAAATGCCAATATTTGTTGCATGGACACTACTTACCCTTGCAACAAAGATTTTTACCCATGCAACAAACTCAGATTCTAGTAGTGAATGATTTTATCTGTACAAAATTCTGACTGTCTACAGCTTCTGTCAGAATTGTATGGCCATCTAAAATTAAACAGTTAAATAATGTTAACCTTTAAAAGCAGTACGTCACTGATGATGCATTATTTTTTGTCAAATCAGAAACTCAACAACTACATGGATTAAAAATAGCATTAGTACTGACTTTTTAACAAATATCTAGATTGGCTATCAACTTGCACAAATCAAAATTGATCTTATCAAAATTGATCAGAATTTGAGTCAATTTGACTCATGTCTGTGATGTACAATGCTCCTTTAATATTCGTGCTAGTAACGAATGGTTCAGATCTAAACTCAAACGGTACTTTAATACAAAGGATATGAATTCCTCAATGACAATCTAAGATTCATAAATTAAGCTCAAGACTAACAGGATGGACAACAAAACATCATCAGTCCATTACAGGAAAACTTGTTCATTTAAATATTGTGCTATTATCCTTACCAATGTAGATATATACCATATATTTTAATATATATTATAAAAACTTTATGTTATTCACCATTATAATTAAATAAATATTATGAACTTTAATATTTTTAATATTATTTTAATAAATATCCAATCTGATCAGGATCCGTATTCGTATCCATCTGATATGTCTGATATCCGCTCCGTATCCGTATCTGAAAAAAAAAATATGGATATGATTTTACCATTATCCGCCGTATCTGCTCGGTTTTCACCTCTAACTAGTACGCTGAATTCACATCACCTCAGGTTACCTGACTCAAGCAAATTACGATCGGACGGCCCATTTAACATGGCACGAATCTCAAAACAGACCCCCTACAGTCTCAATAGGCACCGGATTGAGTTTGGCCCAGATAGAATTAATCTGGGCTGGCATCCTAAAAAAACCGATTCTATTTTCTTACAATTAAAAAATTCTGCCCTAGGGAATCTCTGATTAAATCCCCAAATTTTTTTAGTTGACATCCTAAAAAAACGAAATTAAATGATTAGCATCCTTTGAATCTAATTTCAATCATACCACCCACGCCAACTGAATTCGCGCACCAAATTAGTGGGTGCGCGCACTGGGTTGGCGCACCAGGGATTTGATCAAAGTTAATTAATTGATACAAACAAAACACACGGCAAGCATATAGTTATTATTTTATAATAAGATGATAGCTCCTTTCCCAAAAGGTGATATAAATATCGCAACGAATGAAATTATATTTAGGTGTATGAGTTCCAAGTTCCAAGAAACAGAAGTCCAATGTGCTGAGATAGTGTGATGTCACTCCACTAAGATATTACAGAGAGATTAACTCCCAGACGCTTTGGGTGCGCCAATCCAGTCCGTGCACCTGAGTGCGTCAATTCAGTGCGCGCATCCGTTTATTTGATGCGCGAACGCAGTTATTGTGGGTGGTATGATTGAAAATAGACTCATGGAGGTGGTATTCATTTAATTTGATTTTTTTTTTATATCAACAATAAAAATTTCGGGATTAAATCCATCTCAGGATTTGTCCTGTACAATTGGAAGCGCATGCCTCGAGAGACATTTGGGGACAATTTGTGGTGTACACGAAACGCTCTATTAATTTGTCGTTTATGTCATGACGCGCTGCCTTACGATTGTTGGAACATGACGTGTCACCTTTAGATATTTAGAAGTCTATTAATTTCACGAGGTGTGACTTTGACTAAAATCCGGATAATCATGCGAGGTATATATATTCAAATATAATACGTATCTTTTATATTTTAATTTTTATAAGAATCTCAAAGAGAAACAAACGGTCTTAATTCCACACCAACCGCATGAAATTTAATTTTTTTTTAATCCTTTATTTGGTTGGAAGTCCTGAGGCAACATATAGAATATTCAACTCAACACTTGATGTTATCATTTTCCTATTCAATCCTATTTATAAGCCTCACATACATGACCATTGAATCATTGCATTGCTCAACATAATCCACAGATCTGAAATCCTACTCAGTAACCAGTAACCAACATCACATTTTCATCTTTTAGAAATTCCAGAATCATGATAAAGCAACTACTCAATTTAACAATGTCTAGTTCATTTGCTTTTGAAAGCATCCTCCTTTCCATTGCTCTCCTTATCTTTGCAAAATTTGTTCTGTCTTACGCCACCAACAAAAGGAAACTGCCTCCGAGTCCTCTGGCACTGCCGTTTATCGGCCACCTCTATCTTTTCAAAAAGCCCCTCCACCATGCCCTCACTCGCATATCACAAAAATACGGCCCCATCACCTTTCTTCGCTTTGGTCCTCGGCCGGTTCTCGTCATCTCCTCTAAATTATTGGCTGAAGAGTGCTTCACCACCCACGACTTGGCCTTAGCTAACAGACCTCAATTACCCTCAGCCAAACGCAACAACGGAAAAGTCAACATTGTTGGCATAGCTGTGGCTAACTACGGTCCCTTTTGGCGTAGTGTCAGGAGGATTGCAGCAGTCGAGCTCCTCTCTGCTCAGCGTTTACATGCGTCGTCGGATGTTCGCGCGAGGGAGGTCCAAGACATGGCTCGCCGACTCTTCAAGTCTTGGAAGAATTGTTGTATTGGATCGAAGGGCTCAGATGGGGCTAAGAAGCTTGAGCTGAAAACAAATCTATTTGAACTGTCGCTTAATGTGTTGATGACAACAATAGCAGGGAAGAGGTTCTACGGAGATAACATAGACGACTTGGAGGAGACAAAACGGTTTAGGGAAGCCGTGGAGGAGACCTTCGCCTTGAGCGGGGCATCTAATATCGAAGACTTCGTCCCGGTGCTTCGGTTCCTGGATCTAAATGGAGTGATGAAGAAAAAGGCATACTTGTCAAAGCAACAGATAGAGATGATCGGAAAGCTAATCGAAGACCACCGAACAAGTAGTACTGAAACAAAGAAAACAATGATAGCTCATTTGCTTGAATTGCAAAGAAAGGATCCAGAGGGATACAGTGACCATATAATTCAAAGCATCAGCCTGGTATGTTAAGCGCCATTAAACTGAAAACAAGTACAAACAAAAAAAAAAATTATATTGAGTAGTTATATTTTTCTAATTTCAAGTCAGATTTTGGTTTAACTATTTTTGTCATTGTAACACAGTTGAATGGGCAATGGCCAACCTACTGAACAATCCAGAAGTGCTGAAGAAGGCGGCGGCTGAAATTGACGAGCATGTCGGGAATGAGCGGTTGATAGAGGAGTTTGACATGGCACAGGTTCCGTACCTTCAATGCATTCTGAGCGAAGTGCTCCGTCTTTACCCTGGTGGGCCTCTTCTCGTGCCTCATGAATCACGCGAAGATGTAACCATTGGAGGCTACCACATACCATGCAAGACGATGGTGTTAGTGAATGTGTATAATATCCACAGAGATCCCGACATATGGGAGGAACCTGAGAAATTTAAGCCGGAGAGATTCGAGAATGGGAAGGCCGAGGGTAAATGGATGATACCATTTGGGATGGGCAGGAGAAGGTGCCCGGGAGAAGGCCTCGCCATGCGTGAAGTCGGATTGATATTAGGAACATTGATTCAATGTTTCAACTGGGAAAGAACCGGGGATGAACTCGTTGACTTGACAGAAGGTTCCGGTCTGACCCTTCCTAAAGCCATTCCACTCGAAGCAATGTATCAGCCCCGAGAAGCTATGATAAAGGTTCTATCTGAGTTGTGATCATCTTGTGACTGCCCATAGCTCTTTATTCGCTGAACCTTTGATCTAGTTAAGAGGACCATTAGTAATTAATAGTTCCTTTTTAGTTTTCATCTATCCTTTATGTTATTTCTTACATTTTCATTTGTTAAGGTTTACATTTATTCATCTATCACCTCTAACACTAAAAAATGACACCACTTGTATATGAATGATTATGAGGGTTTGGTTACTTCACCAAATTCCTATTTTATTCTTTTTCACACAATTTTACTTTGACGACAGATGAATGCACTATCAAGGAACATCATATCACAATCCTAAAAAAAAAAAAAAAGGAAACCCTTTTGTCAAAATATGATGTGTTGGAACTAGTAACTTTATTTCCTGGAGGCTGGAGCATAACAAGAGATATTATATCACTAATTCACTTTCCTAAAATAGGAAATAGAAGCGGAATGCAAGAGACGTGGAGGAAACAAATTGGGCTTTCGTTAGTATCAGGTCTTTCCAAAAGGCCTTAATTTATATGACTCTCAAGAGTGGCATTTTGTGTGGGCTGTGAATTGGGTCTATATAGCTAGTCCCAAAAGCCCAATAAGAGCCTACACAAATGGACTAATCTAGTTATTATAATTAGTTAGTCCATAACCAAACTTTTACTTAGCGGGTTTCGAAATGGACCTTAATTAAACCCAATTGAAATAGTAAAGTTAAATCTGTCAACTTCTAAAGAAATTGGATCGTTTATGTAATCTCGTAAATAACAGCACCTGTTATTGCAGATACATAATAAAAACAATTATTCTAAACTTTTATTAACAGCACCTGTTATTACACAAATATATATATATATATATATATATATATATATATCATGAGTAACAAGGTTTACTGTCTAGCCCTAACAATCTAAACTTAGCTGCGGAACGGCATGTTTACAAGAGACTCAAAGAAGACACAAACAAGTAGCGCTTCTTAATTACTAGTCTCAACACACTCATCTCTTCTCACTTAATAAAATAAAACACCAAATAATACAAATATGTCTTTCTCTTCAGTCAAAAAGGCTTATATAGGAGTGAGGGGGCGTCTGGAGATAAGTGGAGTCCAATGATTTGGATACAGCTCGAGCAGTTATTCACCAAAGAACGCCTCGGATACGGACCATATTGGCTGATACAAGACAATTGGGCCCGGCCCATTAAGGCACCTCACGGAAATGCCTTATGTATGAAATACGGAGATTGAGATGGTGAGATTTAGGGTCTAATTTGTGAGCTGCACTCTCCATCTGTTGTTGCCTCTTCACCAAGCTCTTTTAGGATTTTGCTCTCTTCTTCTTGAAATTGTAAGAGAGTGTGATAGAGTGCTATTGTGAGTTCTAATCTCTTATACTTGTAAGACTTCTTTGAATTAAATTAAGTGATGGCAACCGATTATATGACTTTTAGTTCTTTAATTAAATTAAAGTCTGCCAAGTGCATTCACCACAACTAATTCTACTGATATCCTTAAAATATTAGATACGACGTAATAACAATTCCGAATTGACATTTATTGCAACTTAATATAATAAAAAACATTTTTGGACAAAGATGGTATATTCTTACGTCCTGCATTTGACCTTTGGTAGAGGATGACTGAAAACACGAAAAATAATTTTAATATTCTAATAAATGAGGTCATTAATTTTACAAGAAAAAAATATTCTAATAAATTGATTGTGATAATTAAATTTGAAATATTTGTTCTCAAGGTTAACCCAGTAATATATTATAACATACAGATAGGACCAACTTATTGAAAAACTATGTAAACCTAGACCGCAATATATATACAAATTGGGCTTTGTTATTATCAGGTCTTCCCCAAAGGCCGTAATTTATGTCTGTTACTCTCTACAGTTGTATTATGTGTGGGCTGTGAATTGGGTCTACAGTCCGATAGCCCAATAAGAGCCTACATAAATGGACTAATATCTGGTTATTATAATTAGTTAGTCCATAACCAAATTTTCACTAATCGGGTTCCAGAAAGAACCTTAATTAAACCTAATTGAAATAGTTAATTAAGTCAAATCTGGTATGGCAGATACATAATAAAACCTTGAATTGCAACCCTTAGAAATCTCTTAATTTGAAGCTAAAGTATGAGCACCTTTAGTCTATAACCAAAATGTGCCTTACATTACACTAATAGAAAAATGTCCTATACTAGAAGAAAAAGAAAAAGAAAAAGAAAAAGAATTCCTATGCGCATTTGGATTGTTCAACTTTGAAGAGTAAGATACTACACTTAATTATAATATGTGTTAATCATTTTTAAAAAGAATCCCTTATAAGTACGTTTTAATGATGTTAATAATTTTTTTAGGGTTAATGATTTTAGTAATTAAGGATTACTCACCCATTTCATTTGAGTAATATATGTTTTGCTGGTTTTTAAGTCCCTGTCCTTACCAGTTAATGAGCGCTTGTTTTGTTGCTCGAGAGAGCTCCCTCGGGATGCTTAGTCAAATGCAAAGTTTTAGGAGTGTGCACATGATCCATTAATTTCCAGTTGACATTTCTTACCATTATTCACAACAAAAACACATGTTGTGCTAAAATATGATATGTTCGCACGTCGTGCATTTCAACTTTGGTACAAGTTGAATTAAAACAAAAGATATTTAACCGTTGGCAATGAAATACTGGCTGTATGTCCTTCTGTGATAGCCTGGACAGCACAACTGAAAACGGTGGTTCATGCAATGGGTTGGGGTGTTGCCAGACAGCCATACCAGAAGGGCTCTACTACTATCAAGTGGAGTGGGGTTCCAACAATAAATTGTTAAGTGTATTTTGAAAAAAACTTACGATAACTTCATTGGTTGTTTTTATTTTTCAAATTACACTTAACAATTATCAAATAATAATAAAAAAATAAAAAAATAAAACTATTCGGTACTTATAGTTTTTGTAAAAATAAAAAAAAACCAATGAAGTTAGTTTTATAAATTGTATTTTTCTAATTATCGTTTTTAAAATAATTCAACCTATGTGCAAATTTTTTACTCTATCTCATTTAAAATGAAATACTGAACCACTTTAAAAACTGGCTTTTTAACAAGTTGGCGCTTTGATTACAAACCAGTTCTTTAATTCTGTTTTTTCCGGTTCAATTTGCATGAATGAACTTTCAAATAAATCAAACCGGAAAAGAGCAGCATCCCGTTCATTCCTATTCACCGTCTGGTCCGGTCCAGCTTTTATAGGAAATAAATCTGCTACGATTCCAAAGAATTGCGCAGAGCCTGCTATTTCAAATCTAACCATTAATGTTTTAAAATGCACGAATCTAAAAAAAAATTGGTTTTTATGCACAAATCTCAAAACTGATAGACAGTTAGATTTGGATTAGCAAACTTCCTAACAGTTAAATTTGGAATAGCAAGCTCTCTAACAGTTAGATTTAGAATAGCAGCCTCCTGCGATTCTTTGAAATCACAGCAGATTGATTTCCAATAACACTGACTCTAAGTTTTGATGTTACCGCTAATTAAGAAACTGGATCACATCGAAATTTCACCGCAATCTACTAATATTCTATATAAATTTTTATATAATTTTTAAAAATAAAAAAATTATGGTGCACTGCAGTCCAGGGAATCTCTGTTTAATGAAATCAATCCCAGAATTTGTCTTGTTGTATATTGGAAGCGCTCGCCTCTCGAATCCTTTGGGTACGATAGTTGGAACATGACGCGTCACCAATATTTAGACTCACTATTAGTTTATAATTTTAATTTTTTGAACGAACCTCAAAGAGAACCGACCGGTCCTTATCAATCACTTGTTGCTATCAGATTCCTATTCAATCCTATTTATAAGCCTCACATGCATGATGAATTATTGCATTAATTGCTCAACACAATCCACATATTTGCAATCCTACTCAGTAGTACCACAGCATATCTTCATCTTTTAGAAATTCTAGAATCATGATAAAGCAACTACTCAATTTAACAATGTCTAATTCCTTTGCTTTTCAAAGCATTATTCTTTCCATTGCTGTCCTTGTCTTTGTAAAATTTATTATCTCTTATACAACCAACAAAAGGAAACTGCCTCCAAGTCCTCTGGCACTGCCGTTTATCGGCCACCTCTATCTTTTCAAAAAGCCCCTCCACCATGCCCTCGCCCGCATATCACAAAAATACGGCCCCATCACCTTTCTTCGCTTTGGTCCTCGGCTGGTTCTCGTCATCTCCTCTAAATTATTGGCTGAAGAGTGCTTCACCACCCACGACTTGGCCTTAGCTAACAGACCTCAATTACCCTCAGCCAAATGCAACAATGGAAAAGTCGAGATCGTTGGCATAGGTGGGGCCAACTATGGTCCCTTCTGGCGTAGTGTCAGGAGAATTGCAGCAGTTGAGCTCCTCTCTGCTCAGCGTTTACATGCATCGTCGGATGTTCGTGCCAGAGAGGTCGAAGATATGGCTCGCCGACTCTTCAAGTCTTGGAAGAATTGTTTGTATTGGATCGAAGGGATCAAATGGGGCTAAGAAACTTGAGCTGAAAACAAATCTATTTGAACTGTCGCTTAACGTGTTGATGACAACAATAGCAGGGAAGAGGTTCTATGGAGATAACATAGACGACTTGGAGGAGACAAAACGGTTTAGGGAAGCCGTGGAGGAGCACTTCGCCTTGAGCGGGGCGTCTAATATCGAAGACTTCGTACCGGTACTTCGGTTCCTGGATCTAAATGGAGTGATGAAGAAAAAGGCACACTTGTCAAAGCAACAGATAGAGATGATCGGAAAGCTAATCGAAGAGCACCGAACAAGTAGTGCTGAAACAAAGGCAACAATGATAGCTCATTTGCTTGAATTGCAAAGAAAGGATCCAGAGGGATACAGTGACCAAATAATTCAAAGTATCAGCTTGGTACGTTAAGCGCCCACAACTGAAAACAAGTACAAACAAGATAAAATTGTATTAAATAGTTATATTTTTCTAATTTCAAGTCAGATTTTGGTTTAACTATTTTTGTCATTGTAAATTTAGAGCATCTTACTTGCTGGAACGGATACCGTGGCTAACACAGTGGAATGGGCAATGGCCAACCTACTGAACAATCCAGAAGTGCTCAAGAAGGCGGCGGATGAAATTAACGAGCATGTCGGGAACGAGCGGTTGATAGAGGAGTCTGACATGGCACAGGTTCCGTACCTTCAATGCATTCTGAGCGAAGTGCTCCGTCTTTACCCTGGTGGGCCTCTTCTTGGGCCTCATGAATCACGCGAAGATGTAACCATTGGAGGCTACAACATACCATGCAAAACGATGGTGTTAGTGAATGTGTATCATATTCACAGAGATCCCGACATATGGGAAGAACCTGAGAAATTTAAACCGGAGAGATTTGAGAATGGGAAGGCTGAGGGTAAGTGGATGATACCATTTGGGATGGGCAGGAGAAGGTGCCCGGGGGAAGGCCTCGCCATGCGAGAAGTCGGGTTGATATTAGGAATTTTAATTCAATGTTTCGACTGGGAAAGAACCGGGGATGAACTCGTTGACATGACTGAGGGTTCTGGTCTGACCCTTCCTAAAGCCGTTCCACTCGAAGCAATGTATCGGCCCCGAGAAGCTATGATAAAGGTTCTTTCTGAGTTGTGATCTCCTTGTGACTGCCCATAGCTCTTTATTTGGTGAACCTTTGATCTTGTTAAGGACCATTTAGTAATATTTCATTTTTAGTTTACAATAAAATTATTAAGTGGGTGGGGCATATGCAAAAGTATATCAATTCCTTTATATTATGTCTTACATTTCTCATTTGTTATGGGTTACATTTCTTCATCTGTCACCTCTAACATTAAAATATGATACTTGATGATTATGAGGGGTTGGTTCCTTTACCTAATTCCTATTTTAATCTTTTCCTTCACCTAATGCACTATCAAGGAACATCATATCACAATCCTAATATAAAAAAAGGAAAAAGAAAACCCTTTTGTCAAAATACTGATGTGTGGGAACTAGTACCTTTATTTCCAGGAGCATAAAAAGAGATATTATATCACTAAAAAGAGATATTATATCACTATACTAAATAGGAAATAGAAGCGGAATGCAAGAGACGTTGAGGAAACAAATTGGGCTTTTGTTAGTTATCAGGTCTTTCCAAAAGGCCTTAATTTATGTCTATTACTCTCTACAGTGGTATTATGGGTTGGTTGTGAATTGGATCCATAGTCCGGTAGCCCAATAAGAGTCTACATAAATGGACTCACTTGCATCTAGTTATTATAATTAGCGGGTTCCAAAAAGGACCTTAATTAAACCCAATTGAAATAGTAAAGTCAAATCTGTTATGGCAGATACATAATAAAACGTTGAATTGCGACCCTTAGAAATCTCTTAATTTGAAGCTAAAGTATGATCACCTTTAATTTATAACCAAAATGTGCCTTACATTATACTATTAGAAAAATGGCCTATACTGGAATTAAAAAATAACAATTCCTATGCGCATTTGGGTTGCTCTACTTTGAAGACTAAGATACTACAATTAATTATAATATGGGTTGTTCTACTTTCATCAGTATATATGGCCCATAAAAAGAAATACTGAGCCAGCTGAAAAGAGGTCAATCTATTTTTAGACTTCTGTAATTATTTTATTTTTAGTAGAATTTTAATTAGTAGATTTTTCCTTCTCAATTTCAAAAGAAAATTCCTCACTAGTATATGTCACTAATCTTTCTATATATAGAGAAGAGAGCATAAACATTTTGCTGGTTTCCATGTCAACTCATTCATTTCATATATACGAGTAATATTTGTGTTGCTGGTTTCCATGTCAAGAGTATTCAAATTGACCTGCCGCAGGAGAACCAGTTCAAGACAGCATATATGGAACTGTTACATGTTATTTGGTCTTAATTTTAAACTAAGCGAGTGTGTCGGTCTGATGCCTGCTTGGAACTGTCCGATTCATTTCATAATTCGTGCTTGCTTGACTCACATGTACAAATAATGAAGCGAATCAGACAGTTCCAAAAGAGAATCAGACCGATTTAAGTCCGATGCCCATCGGACGAGCCCCGCTCCCATTTTGAAATGCCTAGCAGAGTTGTGAAACAAATTTTGGGACAGGAACTCATATACCCCTTGGTCAATTATTCGGAGGAATTTTAACTATTGTGTTTGTGTGTTTGTGTGTGTGTGTGTGTGTGTGAGTGAGGATAATGTTATGATAGGTATAGCTAGTTAACTAATAAGCGATGGCAACAGATTATACGACTTTTAATTAGTTCTTTAATTAATTCCACACGACTAATTCTGCTGACATCCTTAAAATATTATAGACGATGTAATAACAATTCCTAGTTGATATTTATTAGAGCTAAATATAGTAAAAAAGACATTTTTGGACAAAGATGGTATATTCTTTAAGTCCTGCATTTGACCTTTGGTAAAAGGGACGTAATTGAAAACTCGAAAACTATTTTAGAAGGCTAATATGAAATGAGCTAATTAATTTTACAAGAAAAAAATAAAATAAGCTATTTAATTATGTCTTTCTTCTTCACCAATAGAATGCAAATTAAGGGAAAGTGGAAAACCAAATATCTTAATAGTTATATGAGGAGGGTTCCAATACCTCATGCCTTTCATACCTCATCATACCTCATATTTTATATTTCTTTTTCAAAGTCAAAATTGTCGATTCGAACCGCTCAACATGATACCATACTAAAATATGCTTGGGGATGTCATTTTATAATTTTTGAAATTTTTTTACTATTTTTTAAGATAAGTACAAAATCAATGATTTTGAATGGTACAGAAACACTGACTTGGTACCTATCTTAAAAAATAGTAAACTATTTTCAAAAAATTATAAAATTTAATTCCCAAGTATATTTTAGTATGGATATCATGTTGATAGGTTCATAATGACACTTTGAACTTTGTAAATGAAGTTATAAAACATGAGGTGATGAGGTACGAAAGGCATGAGATATTGAAATCCTCCTCTAGTTATATATATAGCACCAACTTATTGGAAAATACTGTATTTAGACCGCAAAAAAAATTTATGTTTTTCATGTACAAATAAGTCCAAGACTTCTAAGTATAAATATTCTGAAGAGATCCCCTAGTCCGATTTCGAACATGCAACATCTCATATTTCGAACATACAACTTCTCATAAAAAAAACATTATCTCGGCCATTAGACTGACTTTGATAAAGTAATATATATTTGTTCAGCTAAAAAAAATGTTAAATCTATTTTAGACTTTTGTGTGATTGTATCTAATAAAATTTTAGTTTATTTTTTTCCTCCATTTGGAAGAAAATACCTCATGAATATATAGAAGAGAGCGTAAAGTTTATTAATCCCTTATAAGTACGTTTTAATGTTTTTAGTAATTAAGGATTAATTCATCTATTCCATTTGAGTAATATTTGTTTAGCTGGTTTCAAGTCCTTGTGCTTGGCATTTAATGATCGCTTGTTTTGATGCTATAGTGCTTAGTCAAATGCAAACTAAATGGATGATAACATAAAGATTAGTGCGCATGATCCATTCTCCATGACTAATTCTGGTTAGCGAAGTTAATAGTGTTTAGTCAAATGCAAACTTTTAAGACGTGCGCGTGATCCATTCTCCGACACTAATTCTGCTGACCACCTTAATTAAAAATATGTGGATGATGTAATTACAATTCCCGTTGACATTTCTTACAATTATTTACAATAAAAATACATTTTATGGTAAAATATGATATGTTCAAAGATATTTGGTACGATTTAATTTAAAACTCAAAAATATTTTAGAAGCCGACAATGAAATCAGCTAACTTAATCTTTTGTGCTTGAACCGTAGGCAGTGTTTCGATTGTACAAAGACAACCGCTGGCAACAGTTATATATATATATATATATATATATATATAGATAGGCTATGGTGAGTTGTGACTTCACGCCATATTTTCATTTTGAAAATCCAAACAACCGATCCGAACCGTTCAACTTTTTCTAAATATTGAAATGTGCTTGGAGACTAAATTTTACATTTTTTGGAATTTTTTTACTATTTATTAAGCCACTTTGAAATTGCTGATCCACTGTGAACAGTAAAAAACAGTAAAATTTTCTGGACCACCGGATCAGCGATTTTCAAAGTGGCTTAATAAATAGTAAAAAAATTTCAAAAAATGTAAAATTTAGTCTCCAAGTACATTTCAATATAGAGAACATGTTGAGCGGTTCGGATCGGTTGTTTGGATTTTCAAAATAAAAATATGAGCGTGAAGTAAAAATGACCTCTTACTTCACAACTCACCATAGCCCAGCTCTATATATATATATATTTTGGCAAAAAGTGGTTACGGTACCCACCTATTTCATTATGAAATCAACAAGGAGTTTCTTGGTACCAACTACCAAGTGCCACAAAGCACAATATAAAACGTCGACTCCATGGCTCTTAAATTATAGTTTTTTTGTAATGAAAGCCATGAATTGTAACTCCTCATATGTGCAAGGGATGAGTTGGCTTCTATAAATTATTGTGAATGAATTATATAAATTAATGATTCATGAATATTAGTCACTATTATACGTATGATTTGAAAAAAAATATTTTGATGATTAAAGTTATTTTTGTGTGCATGAAATTTAACGAATTTATGGTCTTTTTTTTTATATTATTGGAAAATTATAACTTGTCCAAACTTCAGTATCGTTTTACCATTGCAAATATCGTGATGCAAATAATTATTTTAACGGGTTAGAACCCATATAATTGGCCTTGTAGACTGTTGATTTTTGAGTGGAAAGGAGAATGATGACATAATGTTTTATTGATTGCTGTTCTAATCTTTACAGAGGTTGTACATGAGTATTTATAGTCTAATTCCTAGTAGCTGTTAGGCTCCTTCCTAAGTTACAGTGGCTGAAATATTTACCTAATTGTGTTTTAATTACACAAGATTTACAAAGATCAAGCTAGGTACTATAAATAGCTGGACAGCTATGCAATCAGATGCCAGCTTATTTGTTGCCTAAACTATGCCAATGATGAATATTTTCTGATGCTAAGATTTTATTCCTCAATACTCCCCCTCAAGTTGGGTTCGAATAAATTGCTTGAGCCCAACTTGTCGAGTATGTTTAGATGGCTAGATTTGTCGAGTGCTTTAGTGAAGACATCTGCCAATTGGTCTTTGATTCTAACAAATGGGGTTTCTATCTCCCGACTGTACTTTTTCTCTGACAAAGTGACAGTCGACCTCTATATGCTTTGTCCTTTCATGGAACACTGGATTGGATGCAATATGTCGTTGAGTAGCTGCTTGATCCAGATGAGCTCACTTGCAGTGGATGCCATGGCTCGATATTCTTCTTCAGCACTTGATCTTGCCACAACATTCTGCTTCTTGCTCTTCCAAGTGACCAAGTTGTCACATACAAAGGTACAAAAGCCTGTGGTTGATTTTCTATCGCAGCTACCGGCCCAATCTGCATCAGAAAAACCAACCACATCATTAGAATAATTTTCTTCATCCAAATTCCTTGACCTGGAGTGCCTTTAAGATATCTTAGTATTCTATCAATTGCACTCAAGTGACTGGTGCGTGGAGCATGCATGAATTGGCTTATAACACTAACTGCAAAGGTAATGTCAGGTCTGGTAACTGTAAGGTAAATTAACTTGCCTATCAACCTTTGATATTGTCCTATGTCAGGTAGAAGTTCACCATCTTCAATTCAAAGTTTAATATTGGTTCCCATTGAAGTATTGGTGGTTTAGCTCCCAATTTAGTAGTTTCTTTTAACAGGTCAAGGACATATTATCTTTGAGATAAAAATAATCCTTTACTTGAGTGAGCTATTTCTATTCCAAGAAAATATGAAAGTTTTCCAAGATTCTTGATATCAAATTCCTCCTTCAAATATGTTTTAATATTTTTAATTTTCTCATTATTATTTCCAGTGATGATAATATCATCCACATAGACAAGAATAATGATAGTGCAACTTTGTGAATTTTAACAAACATGAAGGAATCAGCTCTGCTTTTATTAAAATTAATTTTTAAAAGAGAAAAACTTAGCTTGGCATACCATGTTCTTGGTGATTGCTTTAGACCATAAATTGCTTTCTTTAACTTACACGTCAGTGTTGAATTCGATGCATCCTTGTGACCTGGAGGAAGGGTCATGTAGACCTCTTCTTCCAAAGTTCCTTGAAGAAATGTATTTTTTACGTCCATTTGGAACAAATCTCATCCCAAGTTGGTGGCCACCGATAGCAAAATTCTAATTGTATTCATTTTTGCTACTCGTGCAAAAGTTTCTTGGTAATCAATACCATAAGTTTGGATATATCATTTGGCTACTAATCTAGCTTTGTACCTTTCGACTGTACGATCACAATTTATATTTGATTTTGTATACCCATTTGCAACCTACGGTCTTTTTGTTTTTTGGTAAATGAATAATATCCCATGTATTATTTTTTTCTAAGGCTTGAAGTTCTTCTTTCATAGCCTTACGCCAAATCAAACTTTGGTTTGCCTCATTAAAGTTTGTTGGTTCGGTTTGGTTGTTGATATTACCCAAGTAGGTCTGGTATGTAGGAGATACCTTCTTATAAGAAATATAATCTTGAATTGGATACATCACCTGATGAGATACATAATCTCTCAGTTTGATTAGAGGCCGAGTTTGTCTTACTGATCTTCTCAAGCCAATTTCTTCTTGAGTTACTTCTTCGCTTGAGTCAATTTCAATCTCTTCTTGAGTTGTTTCTTCATTTGACTCAGTTTCTTCATTCCCCCCTGAAGGGATTGCACTTGTTTCACCAGTGTGATCTCCTTCAACTTGTTCTTGATTTATTTCTTCAGGAAATATAAAATTATTTGGAGACAATTGTATTGGTTGACCTTGTGCATTTCCTTGTCCATTTGTTTGATAATATGTTTCATTTTCAAAGAATGACACATCTCGTGAAATATAAAGCTTATGATTTTTTTTGGGTCATAACACTTATATCATTTATTTTTTGAGGAGTATTCCAAAAAAATAGCTTTAACCGAATTTTTATCTAACTTGTCTTGTCTTTTTATATGTACAAACATGTACACCCAAATATTCTTATATGGTCTAGATCAATTTTTCTACCCTTAAGAATTTTGAAAGGACTCATGTTCCTAAGTCTAGGCATCTTTAATTAATTGGATTCAATGGTCAAAGTAAGGGCGTCTCGCGAGGCCTTGCACAATAAACTGTTATTCCCCAGCAACAGCGCCAAAAAGCTTGATCACGCAAAAGTGAGTGATGTTATCGTTTAAAATTTATAAACTCAGAATTGCTATCGGTTCGGATCGCAAGCGCACAATCCTATCGAGGTCGATCCACAAGGAATATTGGTTCAGAGTCTTGAACGATCAAATCACAATCTTTCAAAAGGCTAGACAAAATCTAAAATTTGAGAGTTGAAGTTGTGATCAATGTAAAGTTGGCAATAATTAAAAGTAATTAGAATAAAGATAGAGATGAGAATTCCTAGGATTTCGGCACACCATTGCTACTCAATCCTCTTTGATATTCTACTTCTGTCGGGTCTGATTTACTGTTGTTGTTTATGGAAGACACTACATAGGACACTGTGAGTTATCTTACGCATATGATGGATCTCTAAAATACACAAGTTACTACATAGGACACTGCGATTTATCTTACGCAAATGACAGAACATGGTTCGCATTTTGTTGTTCCAATTTATGATTTCTCCGCTAAGATTTTCTTCACATAAATCTAATGACTCCCAACTAGGCTGACTCATCCATCATAGTTTCTCTTACCATTAAAACACTGTCACTACCCTAACGGATTAAACTAGATCATCGATATCAGTCGAAGGGATAATAAATCACAAAAGCATTTCAATCAACAACAAAAAATCATAATCAACAGAAAATATATATATCAAAACATCATGAGTAACAAGGTTTATTACCTAGCCCCTAAAAAAAGAACTTAGCCGTGGAACGGCATTGTTACAATCACTCATCTCTTTCTCACTTAAATTTAACCAAAATTACGGAGATATCTTTTTCTTCTGTCCAGGGTGCTTATATAGGAGTGAGGGGACTTTTGGAGATGAGTGGAGGCCAAGAAACCTGATCTGGATATAGCTGGAGCAGTTATTCCCCAAAGGGCGCCTTGGTTACGGACCGTACTGGCTGGTACGGTCCGTATTGAGACCATGTCGCTGAGGGGTTTAATGCGTATCGTGCTATCTCCTGGTCTGTATCCGGCTAGGTCCGTATCAGTCAATACGGGTTGTAACAGAGACTTAGTTGATGACCGTCGCTTATCCGATTGACCCGATTCTTGCTCCATTTGATGTGAAATAGTCCCAAAACATGTTTCCTGCAATAAAACATAAAGAAGGGTGGCAATAGCCTTTTTCTCTAATTAATTAAACATAAGTGTGAGATAATATGCAAAACCTAAGCCAAAACCCTATGTAATTCATCATCATTTTGACCCTGATTAATAGAAAATCAACATCGGGTTAATTTACTTTCATTGGGTGAAATTTGGTAACATGGAGAAGTAAAAAGCAGAATGTGGTTGCCTTATCTAGTGCTGAGGCTGAGTTTAGAGGTATGGAGAAAGGAATTTGCGAACTATTATGGCTACGAAAAATGATCACCGAATTAGAACTGGAAACGGAAAAAGAGATGAAGTTGTATTGTGATAATAAGGCTGCCATTGATATTTCACATAATCCGGTGCAACACTACAGGACAAAACATATAGAGGTAGACAGACACTTTATTAAAGAAAAACTTGATTCTCATGTTATTTCTCTACCCTTTGTTAGATCAACAGAACAGGTGGCAGATATTTTAACCAAGGCGGTGGCAACTAAACCATTTGAAGAAATACTGGAGAAGATCGGAAAAGTAGATATTTACGTACCCTCGTGAGGGGGAGTGTTAAGATTACACTCGGATCCTGACAACTTGGGGAGCAAGCCGAAATAGATCTGTATCTAATCAAAACGAGGAAATAAAATATTCAAGGATATCAATCATATATGCATCTAGTGAAATAGGAAATAGATAGTTTTCTGATTACTTGTAATTCTAAGGATTGGTTTCCATGTTTAGCATGATATACAAAATATTTCTCAATTGATAAATAGGCATGAAGCAACCATGTAATTTTATACAAGAAAAACAGAGAAATAAAATCGGGTGGGAAGGGAGCTTTCTTGGAAGTCCTGTGTTCTCTTTATTTTTCAGTTAATTTAACCTTATGAATTTTTTAGGCTCAACAACATGCTTAAGGCTTAAGGGTCAATATGGTGAAAATGACAAAATTTAACTTTAATCACACGAGGAGGATTAATTGTGACTTAATTGAATTCTTACAGGTAAACTGATCAAAATTGCAATTGGCTATAATGTAAAGGTATTGAGGTTGGATTTCAAATAATGGAAAAGTTGCATGATTGAAGACTAAATAAAGCAAAATTCATATGGGTAAACCATTTGGGTCCATATTAGAGTTTGGAGTTATTCAAGGCATAACCACATAACTACGCTGGAATGCATAACTCTGTTATTTGAAGCTTCATCATACTCATATTTAAAACTCTAAAAATGAGATTCTGAATTGTTAACCAAAGAAATATTGAAAATGAGATTCTGAATTGTTGAGGTGTGCCAGCGGAACAAGTCTAAATAACAAAGTGGAGGTATAAAAGATGGAGAAACAAAAGCAGGTCAGGCAGAGAGGATGCGGGGGTTGATGCAGAGGTTCCGCGGGGAGAAAAAGTAAGCCGGAGGAAATGGTTATAGGTGGGAAAGTGAATTACGCCGTGTGTTCTCTCGTGTGAGAGATGGACCAATCAGCCGGTCAGTTCAATATTATTAAAAGTAAGGTTGGGTTGCTATCAAGATTAAATCGTGATCGTTAATAAAATGAACGGCTGTAGATTCTATCCATTCTACCTCTCCAGTAGTTGGAAAGATATGGATTCAGAGAAGGGAGAAGGAAAGTGAAGGGACTTGAGCATCTATTGTATATTTAAAATGAACGGCTGTAGATTCTATCCATTCTACCTCTCCATTGAAACAATGACAACACTACTTTCATATATATCAAGACATGACTTGAGCATCTATTGTATATTTAAATTGAAAAATTGACCTCATCTTTGTTTAAAAAAACACTTTTTTCATATCATCACATTATGTTCGACTGCTCCGTATCAAAAAGGCATAATCAACTTGTTATCTTTGCATGAATTTCAAATGCCTAGCAGTTTAGGGAAACTAATTTTAGGACAGGAATAATATACTTGTTATGTTTTGTCAGATTAGTGAGTTTCACATAAGCAAATGTCAAATAATATCTCACATAGAACTCCCTTTGGGACAGGAATTCATTTGCCTGAATAAAACACTGGGCTTGGTGCATAAAAGAATCTGCCCCTAGGTCAATTATTCAGAAGAATTTTAAAATTTTATGTGGGTGTGTGGGTGTGTGTGTGTGTGTGTGTGTGTGTGTGAGAGAGAGAGAGAGAGAGGGAGGATGAAGTTATGATAGCTACCACTAACTAACAAGCGATGGATACTTTTAGAAGGTTATGTATGAAAAGATGATAAACGTGGTGCCATATCCAATTTTATAGCAGAGTGTGTATTATTTTTATTCAATCCGAATAGTTTGTACTTGATTAATTAAATGGATAAAGATCAATACTATTTCCATATTTAATTGACCCGTCCAATTAATTTTAGTACATCAAAATACTATGGATTTTGACTTGATTATTGTATATGTATGCATCTAAAACATATTTATATTTGTATATCTAATTCTCTATTTTAAAATATATGGGCCTCCGAATACTAATTGACTGCGTCAACTTTTCAACAGCTTTAGGCCTGGAGAGATGAAACTGGAAAATTATTTTGGGGTGTCGGAATTCCGTTGACAATTAATGGGGCCAATTTTGTGTACCTATAGTGTTGGTGCGACATGTAGTTGTCATAGTACACCAGTTAGTCCCTGACCGAGCTTACACTTAGAGAAATGCAAGAGAGGTCTACGTCGGAGATAAGTTCTGCAACTTGATTTGTCATAGTTGATATTTACAATATTATTTAATAAATAATATAGCATTACTTTCAGTAACTGCCTTGGGTAAAGGAATACTGGGACAGCTCAAAAGTGGCCAATTACTTTTGTGATTCTTATTTTTAATGAAATTTTAGTTTATTTTCTTCTCCATCGTCAGAATGAAATACCTCATTAACTTGTGCAATTAATCAATCTATAGAGAAGACAGCGTAAAGATTATTAATTAATCCCTAGCTTGTACTTGCGTTATAATTATTTTAATAAAGATGACTCATCCATTTTGTACGATTATGAGTAATATTTGTTTTGCTAGTTTCAAATTGAGACACACAATTTCCTGTCATAGAACTCCCTCCGGAGGCTTTGCCAAGTGCAAGTAAATATGTCAAATAATATCTCACATAATCAAATTAGACGAGCTGTTCTTTGGACTTTATGTCAAATAATACCTCCCTTGTTTTAGAGGTGGCTCTCACATAATATCTTGGGCAAAAGATAATATCTTGGGCTACCTTATGGTGCATAAAAAAATGGTGATGAATCATTCTTTAAGACTACAGTACTTTTGTTGCAATTTGATGATGAGGATTTGTCTGGTCAGATTACAGTAGAAACTACAGGAGGAGCACAAGGGAGGATCTAATGCTCGAGTCTGGACCCGCTTCAGTTGATACCCTTTAACTCTTATAGATGAAATTTGGAACATATTTGTAGTTTCCATAATATTTGTTATATTTGATTTGAGATTGCTTTATGGTCTTATGATACTCTAGGTATTAGAAAAATGTGTTGTGAATGTTATATTTTTTATGTTGCTTTATAACGGTCCACCTGTTTGGTACCAAACAAACATCTTTTTTGGTTTCCATAAGAAATCCAAAACCGGTGGGTACTTCCCTAGTTTTTTCAAATAAATAAAAAAAAATCTCACAAAATCAGTGATGGCAAAAGATTGTATGTCTTTTAAAAGTCTGCCTGATTCACTATATAACCAATTTACGGAGCTATTTAGGTCGAAGTTTCGAATATGAGAATTTGGAATTTGACCTATGGCGTTTCGGGCAAAGTGCTACAGAAAGCATATTAGTCAGCCCCTCTCTCTCTCTCTCTCTTGAAAACTCGAAATTTATTTTAGAAGGCTAATATGAAATGAGGTAATTAATTTTACAAGAAAAAACGAAATAAGCTAATTAATTATGTCTTTCTTCTTCACCAATAGAATGCAAATTAAGGGAAGTGGAAAACCAAATATATTAATAGTTACATGAGGGTTCCAATACCTCATTCCTTTCATACCTCATCATACCTCATATATATTTTATATTTTCGTTTTCTAAGTCAAAATGGTCGATCTGAACAGCTCAACATGATATACATATTTAAAATATGCTTGGGGATGTCATTTTATAATCTTTGGAAAGTTTTTACTATTTTTTAAGATAAGTAGAAAATCATTAATTTGAATGGTACAAAAACATTGATTTGGTACCTATCTTAAAAAATAGTAAACTATTTCCAAAAAATATAAAATTTAATTCTCAAGTATATCATGTTGAGCGGTTCAGAATGATAGTTTGAACTTTGAAAATGAAGTGATAAAATATGAAGTATGATGAGGTATGAAAGGCATGAGATATTGGAACCTCCTCTAGTTATATATATATATGACCAACTTATTGGAAAACACTGTAAATTTAAACTGCAATATATTGTTTTGATATACAAATAAGTCCAAGACTTCTAAGTATAAATATTCTTAATCTAGTCCGATTTCGAACATGCAATGTCTCATATTTCGAACATACAACGTCTCATACAAAAGACATTACCTTGGCCATTAAACTGACTTTGATAAAGTAATATATATTGGTTCAGCTAAAAAAAATGTTAATCTATTTTAGACTTTTGTGTGATTGTATCTAATGAAATTTTGGTTTATTTTTTTCCTCCATTTGGAAGAAAATACCTCATGAATTTATGCCATTAATCCATCTATATGGAAGAGAGCGTAAAGATTATTAATCCCTTATAAGTACGTTTTAATGATTTTAGTAATTAAGCATTGAGTCATCCATTTCATTTGAGTAATATTTGTTTTACTGGTTTCAAGTCGTTGTTCTTGCCAGTTAATGAGCGCTTGTTTTGATGCTATAGAGCTAGTCAAATGCAAACTAAATAGATGATAAAATAAAAATTAGTGCGCATGATCCATTCTCCTTGACTAATTATCCTTTCTCCAAGACTAATTCTGCTGACCTCCTTAATTAAAAATATGTGGATCATGTTATTACAATTCCAGTACTTTGACATTTCTTACAATTATTCACAATATAAAATACATTTCGTACGTCCTGCATATGTACTTTGGTACGATTTGATTTAAAACTAAAAAACATTAGAAGATACAATGAAATCCGCTAGATTAACCATTTTGGGCAGGAACCGTTAGCAACCGTGAAGTTAGATATGGACGCACCGCTATGACAGTTTTGCCCGGGCATGTACTTTAATTAATTTCTTAAAAGTGCCCTGTTCTCTTGAACTATTAAACAAGAATCTATTTTATCTGCTAGGATAAAAAATGACTATTGCTCAGAATAAGAGCACATAAATTGTATTTCACAGATTTTGAATCAAATCTTTACCGCGGTAAAATTTGCACTTTTCTTGATATTTTCACTATTTTTTTCTTTCATTATTGTTTTTGCTTGTGTATATGTGCACATATGTATGATGTGTGTGTTTGTATTATGAACCGTTTTGAAAAATAGTTTCATTGACAACCACTGCCATTTGTTACAGCCTTTTTCATGTCACATTTCAGTGGACCACAAAGCAGTATTTAAAACGTTGATCCCATTGCTCTTAATTGCTGAATTTGACCTTTGGTAAAGGGTGATTGAAAACTAGAAAACTATTTTAGAAGGCTAATATGAAATGAGGTAATTAATTTTACATGAAAAAATAAAATAAGCTAATTAATTATGTCTTTCTTCTTCACCAATAGAATGCAAAATAAGTGAAAGTGGAAAACCAAATATCTTAATAGTTATACATGTAGGACCAATTTAATTATTGAAAAACACTGTAAAACAAGACCGCAATATATATTTTTGGGATAAAAATAAGTTCAAGACTTCTAGGTATAAATATTCTTAAGAGATCCTCTAGTCTGATTTCGAACATGCAACGTCTCATACTAAAGACATTACCTCGGCCATTAGACTGACTTTGATAACGTCTCATACTAAAGACATTATTTCAGCTAAAAAAGAGATTAATCTATTTTAGACTTTTGTGTGATTATTTGTATCTAATGAAATTTTAGTTTATTTTTTTCCTCCATTCAGAAGAAAATACCTCATGAATTTATGCCTTTAATCCATATATATAGAAGAGAGCGTAAATATTATAAATCCCTTGTAAGGACATTTTAATGATTTTAGTAATTATGGGTCACTCATAAATTTCATTTGAGTAATATTTGTTTTGCAGGTTTCAAGTCCCTGTCCTTGCCAGTTAATGAGAGCTTGTTTTGTTTCTCTAGAGATGCAAACTAAATAGATTATAAAATCATAATCAGTGATGGCAACCGGTTATATGACTTTTAAGAAACGCATGATCAATTCTCCATGACTGCTTCTGCTGACCTCCTCAATTAAAAATAGATGATAATTACAATTCCCATTTGATATTTCTTACAATTATTTACAAAAAGAAAAAAACATTTTGTGGTAAAAGTGGGAACGGTACCCACCTATTTCATTATGAAATAAATGAGTTTCTTGGTACAATCTACCAAGTGCCACAAAGCACTATATAAAACGTTAATTCCATGGCTCTGAATTTAGCTGTAGTACAAAATAATAAATTCTAGATTTTTTGTATACCATGAATTGTAACTCAAATGTGCAAGAAATGAGTTGGCGCGCTTCTATATAAATTACTGTGAGTAAATTATACAAATTCAGAATTCTTGAATATTACTCGCTATATTATACATAAGATTTCAAAAAAAATATTTTGATGGTTATAATTATTTTTGTGTGCATAAAATTTCACTAATTTACGTTCGGTCTTTTTTTTTTTACATTCATTGGAAAATTATAACTTATCCTAATTTCAGTATCTTTAAGCATTTTCATATATGGTGGTACAATTAATTATCTTCAAGGTCAACGAGTTAGAACCGGCCTTGTAGACAAAAGAGCTTCATTTCTTTTTATTCTGCAGTTACCAACCCTTTATGTGTGTGAGAGCTTCAGCGATTATGGCCTCTCCTCTGGTAAAAGCGCAGTTCCTTGTCTACCTAGCACTAATAAAATGCCTAATGATCATCTTACCAACTACCGCAGCCCCTTCAGCATTTCCCACATCACGGCCCGGCTGCCCAGAGAAATGCGGGAACATCGCCATCCCCTACCCATTTGGTACCGGTCCTGGTTGTTCCAGGGATGGATTCGAGATAACGTGTAATAGTTCTACCATTCCACCGACACCAGTCTTCCGTAACACTAATATGGTCCTGTTAGACATCAACATAACAAGTGCAGAAGCACGAGTTCTCAATTACATCGCCTATTACTGCTTTAACAGCACGGGCATTGTCGATGGTAAGGATGCGTCTATTAATATCACAAGCAAAAAACCATTTCTCTTCTCCAACATACGCAACAAGTTCACAGTAATTGGCTGCTACAGCTTGGCATATATTTATGGTGAAGGTATCAGTAACACTTCGTATGCATCAGGCTGTCTATCCTACTGTGCCGACCTGAACAGAACAACTGGTACTCGTGGTTTGTGTAACGGGTTAGGTTGTTGCCAGTCAGCCATCCCGAAAGGGCTCAACTACTATGAAGTGAACCAGGGTTTAAAAAAGAGCAAAGCCTGGTCGTTCAGCCCATGCAGTTACGCTGCGCTGATGCAGGCAGACTTGTACAACTTCACTGTCCAGGATCTAGAAGGGTTTGGATTCTATGGGAGAAATAATCAAATGTATCCAATTGTACTAGACTGGGCTATCAGGGAGAGCGGCATGTGCCAGGATGGTATAGAGAAAAGCCCTAACCGAGCATGTCTCAGCAATCAAAGCAGATGTGACAACACGACCAATGGTGACGGATATATCTGCAAATGCCTGCCAGGCTACGAGGGTAACCCCTACCTCCAAAATGGATGCACAGGTAATTAACTTACTAGGGATAAATAGAGATTTTAATTATTGTTCGTCAATTTAATGTCCAGAACCGTCAGGTAATAACAAGTAGGTTTGCTTGTATAAGATAAGAACATGTCAGCAAGCTAAACCTACCCTATATGTTCTCCTATGACTATGTATCAGTGTATTAATTCACAAAATGCAGCTGCATTGTTAACTTGTTGTTTTGCAGGTGTTTAATTCTCCTCTTTGATTTTGGTATTGGACAGATATCGACGAATGTGAGAAACACCCGTGTACGGCTGGCAGTTGCATAAACACAAAAGGAAACTACACTTGTGCCTGCCCAAAATACACAAAAGGTGACGGCAAAACAGATCATTGCACACAGAAATTTCCATATTTGGCTCGTGTGGCTACATGTAAGTATTCATTTCGGCTCAGCTTTTAGAATAAAAGCATTATTGCCTTTCAATTTTAAATTTTAAGGGTTGGTATTTATTCAACAACATCTATTGGAACCATCACATGATATTTTAAATTGTATAAAATTAATAAATAATTAATTTTGGAAAATAAAAAAATTCATATATTATTTATATTTTTTTATGTTTTTTCTACATGATTTGCAAACCGTTGTTGAGGTTGTTAAGATAAGCCATTATCAAGGAATCATAATCTAGTTTTTATTGTCTTTCATGCAATTACATGAGGAGATTTCACGAGTCATTGTCTTACAGAAATATTAGGTGCTGATAGTCCACTATTGACCACAAGCAAATTATTTCACTAACTTTTGAGTAATTCAGGTACCAATTGCAAAATATTATATAGTTTAAAGAGACATTTTAAATTGTTTTCTTAAAAAACACAGAAATTTCCATGATGGCTTTGCAAATGAAATATTTGAGTTAAATTCAATTTTTTTATAGTGGTTCTATTTATGTCTTGAATGATAATGAAGTCGAATTATTGAATTACATGGTTCAGAGAGAACTACCGTTTTAATTTGCCATTTTAGGGTTTGGTAACAATATAACAAGATAACAATATGACTATTGTTATTGAATTAATAATAGTAATAATAATAAAAATGATATTATAGCAACAATTAAATAGAAACAACAATATATAACAATAGTAAATTATTTCACTCAACAACATAGGGAACTACCGTTTTAATTTATAATGCTTCGTGGGAGATGATAATTCTGTCAGCTGCTGTTTCATTCTGTGGCCTTTGAATTGTCTTATCCAATTATCATATCCTTTTTTTTGTTGATTAAAGTTATTTTCCAAGCAAAACCTTTTACTCAGCCAATTAATGTATTCATACTTTTCATGCATGAATGCAGCTTGTATACTTGGTATTGCTGTATTACTGGGCTTATGTTTCGTTCTAGTTTGGTGTCGACTACATAAAAGGCACATGAAGGAAAAAAAAGAGTACAAAAGTTACTATCTGATGATGGATAAGCACCTCCGTGTGTTCAGTAAAAAGCAAATAGAAAATGCGACTGATAATTACAGCGATTCTCTGGTATTAGGTACGGGAGGCCAAGGTAATGTGTATCAGGGATTATTAGAAAATAACCAGGTTGTGGCCATAAAGAAAGCAAAGGAAGTTGAAGAAACACAAAGAGCAGAATTTGTGAATGAAATCATTCTTCTTTCGCAAATAAACCACAAGAATATAGTTAGATTATTGGGTTGTTGTTTAGAGGTTAAAGTTCCAATGTTGGTCTATGAGTTTGTCCCCAACGGGACACTTTTTGAGTTTCTTCATAGAAACAGCAGTAGAAGGTCCATTTCCTTGGGTACTCGTCTAAAAATTGCTATGGATTCTGCAGTAGCCCTAGATCATCTGCATTCATCTATCTCTCCCTCTATCATTCATAGTGATGTTAAGTCCGCTAATATACTACTAGATGCAAACTACACTGCGAAGGTGTCTGATTTTGGAGCTTCAAGTGCCGTGCATGTAAACGAAATTGTTGGGCTTGTCCATTTTTCACATGGCTATCTAGACCCTGAGTGCTTGTACACAGAGATAATAACAAAGAAAAGTGATGTATATAGCTTTGGGGTAGTGATGTTGGAGCTCCTGACTAGGAAGGAGGCAATTTATATAGATGAAAAAGGGGAAAACCAGCCCTTGGCTACAACCTTTTTTTCAAAAGCAAGGAAAAATGAGCATCGTGAGATGGTGGATGTGGAAATAGTAACTAACGATGAGAATGTTATGAAGGTTCTTGAAGAAATTTGTGAGATCTCTCTGCAGTGTGTGAGCCCAAAAGGAGAAGATCGGCCGACAATGAAGCAAGTAGTGAAGGCATTAGATAAGTTGGCGACATTCCATAACAGCTTCCCTGGCCCACAAATTGATCAAGAAGAGATGGAGAGCTTGCTTCCCAGTATATCAGACACATCTGGTTTTAGTAGTACCCAATATAGTACTGTGTTTGAAATCAGCACCGGAGGACCCAGGTGAGATGGATTAGTTAAGCCTGATTCAAATTTGGTTTTGTGTGAAGGTACATAATTCAGTAGCTATTGTTTTTGATTGGTTTTGTGTGAAGATACAAAGTTAGGTAATTATTGTCTTTGATTGGTTTTGTGTGAAGATGCGAAATTCTATACCTATTGTATTTCATTGTTTTCTTGTGATTCAGTTGTTACTTATGTTGTTTCTTGAGTGTACTGTGCAAAATAAAAGTTTGCCGCTCTTTTTTGTAGTGTTTATTGCTGGGACATGTATACATGTAAGAAAAATATATTGGAAATTAACTTTTTTTTTTATCTCAGACTTTTATCTCAGGTAATTGTTGGAAATTTCGGAAGGATACAACAATAGGGAGAATAAATTTGCTGCTGAAATTAACTTCTCTATTGCTTCCTTAATTCGGATACAAAGTACATCTGAATTTATAGCTAAACATTAATCTAAATAAGGAATCCACTAACCCTACTACATGCTATTTCTGCCTAGTGTAAATAAGGAAACCATATTCTCCACTAACTCAACTAAATATAGAAATACTAACTCTAGAACACTTGACAAATACAGACTTCTAATTTTGGAGAAATTCTAACCCACTAACTATCAGCAGCCATCTTAATTAGGTGTGTTAATTTTGAATCAACTTCCAATACTCCCCCTTGATTCAAAATAGGTTACTCCAAGCTTCAACATCATCTTCTTCTTCTGAGTCATCATTCCAGATCTTCGCATTCCAATTGTCATCCTCCGATGTCGGTTTCACCTCTTCTATCTGCTCCTTAGCCTCTTCGGTAGTAGCTACCTGAGATTGTGACTCGGCTGATTCATCATCCACCGTGGATTCTTCCACATCATTATCAGCCTCCATGACCTCCTCTATGACCTCCTTTTCAACCACCTTGGGCTTTTGCTTCTTTGTCTCATATTTCGGCCTCTCTTTAACCTCAGTTGTACCAGAATTTGTACACTGCCGTCTCATAGCTTCCAATTTTTTCTGCTCCTCCTTTTGTTTCCCAATTAGAAGCTTGCCCTCTAGCATCTTCTTCAATTGCTTCTCATTTTCTTTCTCCTTCTTTCTTGTCTTTGCCTCCTCAGCTGGCAATGCACCATATACCATTTCTTGCACTGACACATTGGTGTTCTTTACTTTCTTCTTGGACTCCACCTTGGTCTCGGTTTCCATCTGCACATGCTTCTCATCAGATTCTGCTTCAGGTTTCGAATCCTGCATGTTAACATCTGCTCCAGCTGTGGCCTCTTTGGGTACTTCATTTAAGTTTGTAGTGGAAACAGGAACTTCAGTTTCCTCCTCTGTGATTGTTGGCTCTTGCTCAGGATTGACTTCTACAATATGTAGTCTCATCAAGGAAAGTCCCTTTTCTTCTTTCTCTGCCTCCATCTGTACATGCTGGTCGAAACATGATTCTGCCATCCTCAGCACTTGTGTATCAGTAATGGTAACCAGATCCCCATCAGAATCCTTGTACTTGATCAGCACATATTTTAATGAAGGAAACCTCTTCGTCACAATATCTCTCAACACCTTGAAACTACATTTTTCTGACATCTGAGCCAGCCGTATATCGTGGTTGTACACCAGCTTCAACGGCCTCTGACGAATGAGCCCTACATTCTCCACCTTGAGGGCTTTTTCATCAAACAAAATATTTCTACTTACCATGATTTTGCCATTTCCTGGACTGCTGCCACCATTTTCTTTTATATGCTCTCCTACTGTGCTCTTGCTGCTTGCATCGATCTTGTCTTCGGTGTATGCCATGAAGAGTGACGGTTGCTCAGTTTCTTCTACAGCATAGCTTGCTTGATTCTTCTCCCTTTGCTTCTTGTAGCACTCGGATTGGTAGTGCCCAAACTTATTGCAATAGTAGCATTGGATGTTTTTCTTGGCTTCATAGCACTCAGATTGATAGTGCCCAAACTTGTTACAGTAATAGCATTGGATATCCTTCTTGGATTCATCATAGGATTGATGGTTTTCAGCAGTGTTGCTTCTGCCTCTTCCTCTTCCTCCTCTGCCGGAGTTAGCCTGTCCTCTGCTGGGATTGTGGCTGCCTCTGCTCCTTGGGTAGCCATTAGATCTGCCTCTTGATGACTCCCCCTTCATGTAAAATGCCTTGTCGTCGCCTTTATCTTCAGCCTTTGACATCCTTGCTTCATGAGTCTGCAGTGACCCCATGAGTTCATCAAAGGTGTAGGTTGCTAGATCTTTGGACTCTTCGATTGCTGCTACAACATGATCAAACTTGGGTGTTAGGCTTCTCAACACCTTTGCCACCACCGTCTTCTCCTCCATGGTGTCTCCAAATGCTCGGATTTGATTGACCACCTCTTGTACTCTTGAAAGGAAAATTTGGACTGATTCTTCCTTGTTCATCTGCAATGTTTCAAAGTCCCTGCGTAGGCCTTGAAGTTTGATTGCCATGACTCGAGTACTCCCTTGAAATGCTGTTTTCAGGGTTGTCCATGCCTCCCTTGCGTTGGTGGCTGCTGCGATTTTCGAGAAGATGGTGTCATGCACTGCTTGTTGGATGAAAAACAGCGCTCGTGCATCTTTCTTCTGATTCTCTTGCGGATTAGGATCTGGACTAGGAACTCCATTTGCTATCAAGTCCCATAGGCCATGAGACTTGAACAAGGTCGTCATCTTGATGCTCCAAAAAGCATAGTTTTCGCCTTTGAAGAGAGGTATTGCTGGTTGTGTGACATTCACCATGGTGCTGCAGTTTTCTGCCATGAAAACGCCCCAGAGTTGATCGACTCGGCTCTGATACCACTTTGTTGGAAATTTCGGAAGGATACAACAATAGGGAGAATAAATTTGCTGCTGAAATTAACTTCTCTATTGCTTCCTTAATTCGGATACAAAGTACATCTGAATTTATAGCTAAACATTAATCTAAATAAGGAATCCACTAACCCTACTACATGCTATTTCTGCCTAGTGTAAATAAGGAAACCATATTCTCCACTAACTCAACTAAATATAGAAATACTAACTCTAGAACACTTGACAAATACAGACTTCTAATTTTGGAGAAATTCTAACCCACTAACTATCAGCAGCCATCTTAATTAGGTGTGTTAATTTTGAATCAACTTCCAATAGTAATGAGATGAATTGCAAAATTATATTTCCTCCTTAGCCATACACTCAACTACTCACAATATATACTATCAGATATTCATATTATTATCATAGATAGTTATCTGTAATAAAAAAAATACATACATCTAGTGCCACATATCAAGGTTTCAACATCACACCCATCACATTAAAATACTAGCCCCTCTTGCAATAAAACCATCTATATATTGATCAAAGTTTCAATACCTGTACGTATGGCAGACCTAGAAGGATAGAACCATGAATGATATTTTGTTATTAACTATTATGTATATCTATTTAACATACATGCATATAGTTATGTTTATAAATAATTGAATGGACAGTTAAGTAACAATAAGGGATGAACATAGTTTCTCTTTCTTGGCCTTTGTAAATTACATATCCATTGACTGAAGACCCCTTCAATGGACCTACTTTGCATATGAAAAGATTTAATTATCTATATATATAAGCACACCAGATTGTGTAATATAAAGAAATGAAAAGGACTTATATGCAAATATTGAGAGACAGAGGGTTAGAATATAAATAGGCATCAGCCATGGCTGTGTTATGTCATTTATACTTCTAACCTCATGATGTCTTGATGATTTATCCAATAAATACAATGAAAGAACACTTAAAACATGTTTTTATCAAATGTAGGGACCTCCCTGCAAAATTCCAGGCTCTGACAGCCTTTGATATTTAAATTTTCTATATAAATAAATTTTGAAGCTTTGATCTTTGTCTCTTTGTTTCTGGTACACCAAACAGTGGCTTGAGCTGGTTCATACACTGTTGAAAACCTAACCAGACCTCTAGCCATGTTGTAGACACTTGCCAATAGCCCCTGGTACATGACCAAACATGGGCTCAGCAGCCAAGCACAACATAAGTGTTACTGGTACAAGGAAAGCACTCAAAAATAGAAAAATAACCTGTTCTGGTACAACAGTCAATGCAGACTGATACAGGAACCAAATTGCAAAAGAGACCATACTGGCATGTAGAGGACTTCAAGACACACATAATGGACTTAAATTCGATTTTATATTGAATTTAGAAGTTGGTCTTTTGAAAATTATAAAAATATTGTAGCATATGGACATCTTCGCCCCTCTGCATATTTGACATCCTTAAAAATAGAAATAAAACTCCAAAATTATGAAACTTGGCACAATCATAGTTTGAACATCCCTCTCTGAATGCATAACAAGAATCTAAGTACTTGTTATCAAAATTAATAAGAAATCTGCATCAAAGATTGGAAAAATATGACCTATGCACTGTTCAGAGCATATTATAATTTACAATGAACAATATCAATTTGAAAGAGCCCTAGGGGCACTAAATTACTCAGTTTCTCTCTCTATACTAATTTCACTTCTCTTGAG
The DNA here is from genome assembly GCA_025461045.1 of Carex parvula. Lineage (NCBI taxonomy): Eukaryota > Viridiplantae > Streptophyta > Magnoliopsida > Poales > Cyperaceae > Carex > Carex parvula. The sequence goes on from JAJGRW010000841.1 coordinate 241,246, forward strand.
CTATTCCATTTTCTTGAGTAGCACTATTCATTTGTTGACCTCTTTTTACCATCCTCCGACTGATTAATTTTAACTCTCCCCTTTTCTGGTCTGATTTTGCTTGTCATGGTACAAAACAAATTTGACTAATTGAAAAATAGAGAACCACCCCAAAAGAAGAAAAACCAACTTCAGGTCTGATTTTGCTCATCTCCGAAACCATCCTTAATTTCAACTCTCCTTTGTTGAGGTCTGATTTTGCTTAGGTATAATTTGCATATGTCTATAAAAGCTTGCCTGAAAGGTTGAAATGCATGAATATATAAGATGTTCTTTTTTTTTGGCAAAGTATATAAATTGTTCTTTTATATAAAGCTTTTTTTTGGCCAGCATTGGGTCGTGCAGTCTTTTTTTATTAAAGCTTTTATATAAATTGTTCTTGACACAGACTGCAGTCTTGCATCCGGGATCAACCTCTCTCAGGGCCGGTTCCACCGGGGCCTAGGAACCAAATCCACAATTTTTCAGGTATTGAATTTTTCTTGTTGTGTTGAATGTTCTTAAATATTCTATATCACAATTTTTTCCGGTCAGAGTGTTAGCACTTTTTCAAATTTGTGTTCAATTTTACTTGTGACTTTCGATAAATTTGAAGGCAGGTTTTTTTTCCTTAAATTGTGATTCAAATATTGAGCTAAAATTGTGTCTAAACCTAATTTTACAAATGTGTTTTGCACCAAACAGTCAAGTCAGGTAACAGTACAGCAATGTGATGTGAACCAAACCAAGACAGTTAGGAATGTTATTTACAAGCATGAGGCATTGCTTGTTATTTGCATAGATTGGGGTCTTAGGTGTAATTTTGCGAAACTACTCTACTATCCGTTTTGGTTAGAAGTACTGTACCTATATTTTACTACTGTTTGTTGAGTCAAAAAGTTTCAATTAAATGCAAGATGCACCCAAGCTATTAGTAAAACAAAATTGGTGTGGTATAAACCAGTACCATAGCTGACTGCAATTGTCCAAAACCTGAGATTGCAAATTTGATTGCATTTCGCATTTGGTTTATGAAAAATCTTAAAAATCTGAAAAGGTCAATAGGTCAAGATGGGAAAAGCTCCATTGGGCATCAAAAAGGCCAGGGAAGAGAGGATCAACTCGATGCAACTTCATGCAATAACACGACAATGGTGTACATTTTTTTTGGACAACTTCGAAACTATTTATAAGAAATGCAATGTTGTTAAGTTTAGATGCATATTTTGTTAATGTGTTATGCAAAGTTTGTTATAGTGTGGTTTTTTGTGAATGAATATGTTATGTTGTTTATATTGTGTTGCCTTTTGTTTATGTTGTTCAAATTATTTGCATGACATTCTATTTAATGTCGAATAGTAATATATTGCTAGCAAAAATATGGAGGCTAGCCCCGATATAAATAGAACCATGCCAAAATTTTATGCCAACACCGACGGTATTAAAACCAACAACAATTGTTTTTAGGATCAACACCAACTATTTTTAAGACCAACACCGACTGTTTTTTAACAGTCAGTGTAGATATATACCCAACACTGACTGTCTATTTAAACCGTCAATGTTGGTTACCTACACTGACTGTTTAAATAAACCGTTAGTGTCGGGTATCTACACTGACTGTTATTTACCCGTCAGTAAAGATATACCTATACTTACGATGCCATGACTGACGCCTCAATAACAGTTGCTATAGGAGTATTTTAACAGTCGGTAAAGGGGTTTTTTGTACTAGTGTAAAAATACAATAGAAATAATTTTCTTATTTATTTACACAAACATACAAATACAATAGAAATATACAAATACAATATAAATAATTTTCTTATTTATTTACACAAACATATTCACCCAAAATAGTTTTACACAAACTACTTGGTTTGCAAAAATAAATAACAATAAAGAAAGATGTAAAAAGTTGGTTTGGAAACATCGTGTCGAATGCGGAATGCCTCCCAAAAATATTATTGAGCTGAGCCGCTCACCATCCTAGAAATTTACAAATACAATAAAAAACGAAACACGTCGGAGAGTAAATATTTATAATTTTTATAATCGTGTCAATTAAGTTCCATCTAATGAATTGACCTGCGCGTCACCGTATATATATTAAAAGAAACAAAGGCTATTAAGTATAGAAAGTGATTGTTTCGAGTGATTCTGATTATACTAATTTCAAATCATCGCTAACCATATTCTAAGCAATTTGGGGCTATAAAACGACTACAAGTCATGCAGAAACAATCGTCCAAAATTCAACTTGCGTGTCGGTGTCGCTGGCCCACAGAGGATTTATCTTTCTCTTATTTTTTATCATATTTTTTTTTTTTTTTTTTGCATAGCCAGTTCACTTGGGCCCAAAATATTGACGCTTATAGGCTATTAGGTGAACTAAAGAACAATCTTTATTACATTTATCCATGCATTTTAAATTCTCAATGCTGTTTAATTTGCTTCCAAATACAATTGGCATGCATCTAGACAGACACTCTAGTTAATCCAAGACCAATTGGTATTGTGCTCGGTTCTATATTTTGTACCGGAGAACAGAGTGCGTTTGATTGACATGGGATCTACTTTTGAATCCGATAAATTTTAGAATCTTCTGATTCAATTTAATATTTATATTTAAAAAAATTGATACGAACACGCACAAATATTAAATTTGAGTACACAGATCTTCAAGCGGATCGAACGGTCCTGAAACTCATCAAATCTAAAGTAGATCCGATGAGCATCAGACCTACTCCGCAGTCCTTAGACAGAAATTTTACTATCCAAATCGGCACAATCTTATTTGATTTTATACAATTATATATTATTAATTTCCTCACTAGAATTTATAGATAAAGGGCAGACGGCCTATAACCGTAAACGGTATACCACTCTATTTATACGTGAATATTGTCTCTACCACACATTTCACTGACAAGCTGGCCCGCACATCACCAATTAATGTAAAGAAATAATTCCGGAGCAGACGACCAGGTTCGGGCTTTGATAGCAATTGACATCTAGAAGAACCGAGCACAGTACTATAGGGGTACAAACGGATCGAATATGGATCAAATAGTGGTACGTAAAACCATATCTGTATCTGTATTTTTCGGATACGGATACAGAACGGATATTAATCAAATACAGATACGAATACGGATAGAATATTATCGTATACGAATATGCATACGGATATAATTTGAATTTTTAATTAAAAATATATATATATATATATATAGATGGGCTATTGTGCTTTGCAAAGTAAATGGGGGGTTTATTTCGGATCATATTTTTATTTTTAAAAATTCAAACAACGGATCTGAACCGTTCAACATGTTCTAAATATTGAAATGTGCTTGCAGACTAAATTTCACATTTTTTTGAATTTTTTTACTATTTATTAAGTCACTTTGAAAATCGCTCATCCACTGTGAACAGTAAAAAACAGTAAAATTTTCTGGACCACTGGATCAGCGATTTTCAAAGTGACTTAATAAATGTAAAAAAATTCCAAAAAATGTAAAATTTAGTCTGCAAGCACATTTCAATATTTAGAACATGTTGAACGGTTCAGATCCGTTGTTTGAATTTTCAAAAATGAAAATATGGCCTGAAGTAAACCACCCCATTTACTTTGCAAAGCACAATAGCCCATCTCTCTCTCTCTATATATATATATATATAATTAACGTGTTATGCAATCACAAATATATAAAACATTAAATTTAAGAAAATAATAACAATAGAATCTGAAAAATTTGCAGAAAAATGGATATTCGAATGACTGATACGTATTACTACTGTATCCGTATCCGTATCCGTATCCGCATATTCCGTGTCCGTATTCGTAACTGTATTCGCAAATTATCTGTTTCTGACTATCCAAATCCGAAAAATTCATATGCAGATATGAATACGGTCCATAACAGTACACATCTTGTTTGTCGAGCATTAACTAAAGAGCCTGTCTAGAATTCTAGATGACAATTGTATTTGGAAGCAAAATAACATTAAGAATTTAAAATGGTTGGACCGATAAAATAAAGATTGTAATTTAGTCTACCCAATAGCATTAGCGTCAAATATTTTGGGCCCAAGTGAACTGGCCATGCCTAATAAAAAAATAAAAAAATTGGAGAATGATGACTCGTGTAGGCGGCCAGTGACACGCAAGTTGTATCTGCATGACTTGTCGTATTTTTTAACCCTTTTCTGTACTAACCTAGCTTGACGATTGACATTAAGTGTTTTTGATAGAGAAATAAGTTGATTTTATGGATGAAATAAAAGAGTAATTTTTTTTTGGATGAAATGAAAATAATATCTCTATTTTTTTAATAATAAAAAGATGGGGCTCTGGCCCCGGAAACTAACTACTTGTATTCTTTACTTTATGATTCTGTTAAACAAAGCTTTTCTATATTCCTCTCCTTAAGTTATTATAAGAGGCATATAAAACAATATATAGGACGACGTACTACATCCAAAGTTATGTGTAGGTAATAGTATGAAGGACAAGGAGAATTAATGTTGGCAACTGTCCCTGCAATAAAAAAAAAAAGGAGAATTTCATATGTATACCCCTCAAAAACTTGGAAATTACGAATTTCTCCCCTCTAAAATGCATAATATCAGATTTACTCTTATAAACTGTAAAAACTCACAAATCTATCCATTTTATTGTCTTTTTTGTTAAAACTAATTTAAAATTTATGAAGTACCCATTTCATCCTACATTAAAAAAATAAAAAAACTAGTAGAATTTTTATGGAAAAATGTCAATCTTCTAATTGGATCGTTTACGAGAGCAAATGGGTTATTTCTCTACTTATTGCGTTCACCCAAACATCTACCTAAATGACACTGTGTAAGCGTTAGAAGTAGATAAATGACCCATTTTTCCTCATAAAAAGATTGACATTTTTCTAAAACATGCTACATATTTTTTTAATGAAGGGTGAAATGTGTGCTTCATACATTTAATGTTAGTTTTAATAGAAAAAACATTAAAATAGCTAAATTTGTATGTTTTTGAAGTTTCAAAATGTAAATATGATATTATGAATTATAGAGGGAAAATAGGTAATTTCAAAACTTTTAAGGGGTATACATGAAATTCCAGAAAAAAATATAATACACCGAGGCGGGGAATCAATCAGAGAGAAAAACTAGCTAGTTTTCTGCTATAAAAGGTGTAAGATTTAGCATGCCATTCAGAAATGAACTTGATACATTCCTGAGCTCACAGACATATCTGAATTTTTCCATTCTCCATTTTGTTGATTTTCCCTCTTAAGGAATTCCATTTCCATCTTGTAGTAGAAGTAAAATAAACAACAATAAAAAAAACTCGATTTTCCATGGATTCTTCTCCAAGGTTTCACCGGTTGTCCAGTATTCCTTATTCCTCGTCCTCCTAATTAGCACTGACGTTGTTCAATCACTCAGTTGCTTCGACCGCATTTTCAATTTTGGTGATTCCATGACGGATACAGGAAACTTTTGCCTCATGCAAGGTGGCAGCTGCAGCTCACCTCCTTATGGCGAATCATACTTTCATAAGCCTAATGGCCGATGGTGCGACGACAGACTGATTGTCGACTTTATTGGTATATGTCAAATTAAGTTTTTATGGCCGTGTGTGTGTATTGATTATATTACCAAGATCAGATCCAACACATTGGTTTGATTAAGTCTTCCCCGAAACTTGTTTGCTTCAATCCAAGAGCACTCGTTTACTTACTGTTTAAATATTTTTAGTTCTTCTGGCTGACCTTATGCATGTATGTTAAAATAAATGGTATCTATGAACCGTAAAAGAATACTTGATGATTTGTTTGATGCAGCTCAAGCATATGGGTTGCCGCTGCCACCACCATCCATGGCGGGTAATACATCGCTGTATTTTCAGCATGGCGCAAACTTTGCTGTGGCAGGATCAATGGAACTTAATAATTCGGCCTATAAGATTGTCACTAAATTGGATCGTGCAGGGGATGATCTCTTTGGGTATTCAGGTTCAATCATTTAAGGATCACCTAACTATCATCTCACAAGGATCTAGTAAGTATATGTACTTCCAATAACCTCTCTAATATAGACTAGAGTTAACTTGACACTTAAACTGAATCACAATACAGATGTACGCAACTTCAGTTAACTAATCCATTCATCCATTAGTTATTTACTTATTATTCCATACCTTTGACGGTTTCAGATTTAGCTTCCGAATATTATGATGTTTCGCTGGAACATATAATATAGAAGATGTTTGGATATATTTCAGGGTAGATAGGAATTTATGCCTAATATATGTGGCTAGTGGAAATTTACGCAACATATAATATAGAAGATGTTTTGGAGTTTGTTTAATTAACGTTTCGGCTGTTTCGGTGGAATCGGTCTATTTCAGTCCGGAACGGCCGAATTTGACTTGAATCAGGATGGAATGGCTGAAATTGGTCTGGAATCAGGCTGGAACGGTCGAAATTCAACGAAATCTACACTAACCGTGTAACTCGTCCTGAAAGCGGATCGGTACCGTCCGATCCCGCTCCGGAATGGCCAATTCTGCTCCGGAACGGGCAATTCCACTCCGGAACGGCCGATTTTTCCTTCTATGATCGTTATATCAACTTCAATAATCTATATGAAACTTATCCTATTAAAAAGTTTCTGATTCCACTCCTGAATATATATTTGCTCAATCTGATTTGATTCAGAACTAGAGATCAAATTTTCAGACTATATAAATTCATGCTTTAATACAAGGAACAAAAAAAAAAAATGTATGCATGTTCGTCGTTAAGGGTGGTCCATTATTTTAAGAAATAGAGACGTCTTTCACATACTATTAAAATCATTTCATAAATATAAATTAATGCCACCTGTTTTAGAGTGACATGCAAATTTACTTGTATGCTCACAAAATCTTATCAGAGATAATGTGCAGACCAGGCCAATTTAACCTTATTTTAGCTATAATATCTTAATTGTATTTGTCACCACTAAACCTTTTAAAAATCCAATAACCTAGACTACTAAAAATTGTTTAAAACTTAATACACTATCCCTGTGGATCGACACCTCAATTTATACTACATGGTAGAATCATACGCTTGTAATCTGAACGTAAGTTGAAATTAGAGTTTATAAATATTTAAAAGTAGTAGTTTAAATTTTAAATTTGAGTCATCACATACCTATAACCTATAAGAAACAAATTAAATTGAATTAATTACAAATTACAATGACAAGTTATTTGAGCTGAAAAATGCTGCCTCGTTCTACAGAAAAAAAAAACTTCAATCAGATATGCAATGCTAAAAGAAAAGTCAGCATCGAGACAAGTCATTAGAAGTAGTTGTAGAGAAACTTTCATCCAGATATATAAAATTATCAGTTCATCATTTAAACATACCAAATAGTTCACATTCAGAATGCTCATCAATATGACAACAAAAGTAGAAATCTTTTTCCCATGAAATACACTATTTGCTAACTTGGGCATCTTTCTCACTGAATTGAACCAACAGATAAAAACAAATTGATAACAGATAACATCAAAATTGACTTATTCACTAGGAGATAAGTGAGTTTTTGTTGGGATAAACTCAGCAATACTGCACTGCTTTGTGCCAGTATGCAAAAGATTGAAGAGAGAATAATATTTTTCTGAACAGAAATAACACTTTATTTCCTTTCTCTCTTACTCAATTACATAGAGTTCTGTAGTATTTAAAGCAATACAATGTTTTTAAAATAAACACCCACAACTTGTCTAAATTAAGCACCCACTACACAACATGCTTAACATAACTAACCACTAAGCTAACTAGTCCTAAAATAACTATGCTTAAAATAACCAATGCTTAACATAACCCATGTAGTTTTTATGCTGGTAAAAACTGATTCGTACATGCTCTAATCAATTTGAATTAATTTTCAACACTCCCACTTAATTCAAAATTGATTATACCAGATTTGATTCTGAATTCCTCAAACTTTTTTCTTGCCAATGACTTCAGCAAATTGTTAGCCTTATGTTCTTTAGAACTTGCACGCTTGATCTCCATTGTTCTTGCTGCTACCAATTCTTTTGCAATGCTTGATGCCATGTTTCATTTCTTGCTGCTTCTTCCAAGGTTGTGGATCTTTGCTTTCCACCTTCTTCATACGCCATGAAAAGCGTGGGTTGCTCTTTCTTTTCTTCTTCATAGCATGCTTGCTGTTCTTCTCTTTGTTTTCTAAAACAATCGGCTTACACATACCCATATCTTTTGCAGTGGAAGCACTGGACATCTTTTATGCCATGCTGAAACAAGAACTCGGCAAATCTACAATGGCCACGTCCACCTTTGCCTAGAGAGGACTCCCCCTTTCTGTAGAATGCCTTTCATCGCCTTTTTCCTCTGATTTAGATTTCGCTTCATGGGTCTGTAGTGATCCAATCAGTTCATCAAAGGAATAGGTTGAAAGATCCTTTGATTCTTCAATTGTTGCCACCACGTGATCAAAATTTGGTGCTACGCTTCTCAGCACCTTTGCCACCATGGTTTGTTCTAGCATGTTGTCTCCATATGCTCGAATTTTGTTGACAACGGATGTCACTCTTGAAAGAAAAATCTGCATTGATTCTTCTATTTTCATATGCAACGTCTCAAGATCTCCACATAGGCTTTGCCGTTTGACGGCCACAACTCGCAAACTTCCCTGAAATGACGTCTTGAAGGTTGTCAATGCTTCTTTAGCGGTTGTTGCTGCTGCAATTCTTCCAAGTTGCCCACCAATCGACTCTATCATCAATTGCTTGTCGCACCGAACCATCAGCTCTGATACCGTTTTGTTGGGATAAACTCAGCAATATTGCACTGCTTTGTGCCAGTATGCAAAAGATTGAAGAGTGAATAATATTTTTCTGAACAGAAACAACACTTTATTTCCTTTCTCTCTTACTCAATTACATAGAGTTCTGCAGTATTTAAAACAATACAATATTTCTAAAATAAACACCCACAACTTGCCTAAATTAAGCACCCACTATACAACATGCTTAAAATAACTAACCACTAAGCTAACTAGTCCTAAAATAACTATGCTTAAAATAACCAATGCCTAACATAACCCATGCAGTTTTTATGCTGGTAAAAACTGATTCGTACATGCTCTAATCAATTTGAATTAATTTTCAACAGTTTTAAAATGAACAAGTAAATAAATTAACTGGTAAATTGAAGAAAAAGTACTAAGTGACTTTTCCATAAAATTTTATCAACAGATGATGAACTAAATAAATTAACTCGTAAATGACCTTTTGTGTTTTCGCCACGGACTCAAGTTTTTGTCATAAAGTTCAACTTCAGAAAACGAATTTCCCAAACTAAAATCTTTCCGATCTGGGTTGGATGATTGCTCACGTAGAGAGAGAGAGAGAGATCAGAGATGTACTGATATTGTTGTGGCAGCATGGTCACGTCCAGTGTGCTGGCGATGCATTGCGACAGTGCTGAATGAGTATCATCGGCGGCTCGGACAAGGGGTTGATCGGCGTCGCAGCGCTAGCAGTGTTGTCAGTTCATTAGCGTGGGTTAGTGATCGGGACTCCATTCAAACACTGTCCATCTGCCTCCGCCACTGAGCAGCACTCGGCTGCGCCCCTGGCCAGCTCCAATGGGTGATAATTACTCCCTAATCCCTTCAAATAATTTTATTCTTATATAAATGTATTTTATGAATTCTGCTACTATATATATTTCAATAATTCGTGACCATTATTAGTGTTCAGTTGTTGCTTCTTTGACCAACGAGGTATAAGGGACCTTAATTAGAACAGCACTCTATATAGTTTTGGACTCTTTTTACGAAATATAATTTTTCTTTTAAAATGTAATTATTTTGTCATTCTTATATTGGATCCTGGAGCAACACATTTCAGGTTAGTTGTCCATAAACAAGTAACTACCCCTCACCAAAAGTACAAAACCAGAACCACAAAATAAACATAACTGTGCGCACGAACACTAGTATAGAAAAGACAATAATTAAGAAAGTCTTTATTTGCACCTTCAGTTGCAACAAATTAGTAGATACGATCCATTAAATATTTGCCAACTAATATAACAACTGAATAAACATTATAAGAAAATAGCAATTGCTGGTGCTATATTTTATTAGTCTACCAAAACATTAGTGACTTGTTACCATGGAGATCGGATCATCCAAAATGATCGAAAAACTTCATTCTGATTCTCTCCATTGTTAAACTTTTTCTTTGCAATATCATACATACCAAAAGAACGATTATCATCATCATTACTTTCCACCCAACCAAAAGCATTTTCCGTGAAGTAGATGCAGTTTGCTCTGCTACTGTTGCTTTGTGCTGGTAGAGAGAACGAGCCGTTATTTCCTATGAACAACAATTGATCACCTATAGAGTTTTTCTCAACCCAGTTATATTGCCATTCGTGATTAAGAGTAGACGGACTGCACTTATTCAGTAAATGAAATTTAAATCTATCATTTATAGTTCTATAGATTAGCAATAGACATCCCGATGCCACGACCAAGTGCTTCCTTCTAGGGTAGAGGGAATCAATAGGAGGTGCCAAAAAAATTGTTTTAGTGAAATTTGGATCTATGAGGTCACAAGACACTAAGTAACTATAATCGGTGGTGGCATAAAATTTTCTGTTGTAATATATTACATCACAAAATTTCCAGAAACGACAATCGATATTCCTCCATTTTTTATCCCCAATCTTACAATAGGAAAGTTTCCGCCTTCGTCCCACAATTGCCAAAATGATGCAATCTTGTTCCGATATTGTTGGGTTCATTGATAAGATTGCTTTGTGTATATAATTAAAGCCTTTAACAGGAACATCTGGTTCACAGGTGAAAGTGTCGACTGAGGGAAGTCGTATTACACGCCTCGTGAATGGGTTCAAAAGACTTACTTGCCTACTATCAGTACCCTCTAGAACAAGCCAGCCCCATGAAGATCCACAAACCCACTTGTTAGTTGCCTCTGGGATAAATATATTATCTCTTGCTATTTCTCCATTCATTTTAACAAACTTGTGCAAATTTGAATCTGATTTGTAAGCATAGAGCAATAATATTGGAACTCCGAAAGGTATATTTCTAGGAAGACAACAGAAGCGATCGATGTACATCAACCCCACTGATTTGCAGACTGCAGGAAATGTTGAATAATCAACATAGCACATCTTCGGCAAGATTAGCCCAATCGCTTGTGAACAATGCTAAGCAACAAAGTTTATGTTATTCTTATATATTGATTCCTTAAAATAATTTAAACAAGGAAAATAAAATTCAATAAAAATAAATGATTCAAGAGATGCATTTCATTTAGTTTCAGCCTTACCAGGATATAATATTTCATAATTCGGATGAGTAAAATTGAAGAAAAATAATAAATGATGCATTTCATTTAGTTTCAGCCTTCCAGGATATATATATATATATGTCATAATTCGGATGAGTAAAAGAACAGAATAAAAACAATCAAGAAAAAAATCTCACTTGGACTAGAGGATGACCTGAGTGCCGGATGGGTGTGAGGCATTGGATTTTCTTTTCCCACAATTTAATATTGAGCTGTATTATCTTGAGCATTAGTTTTAATATGATAATGTTGGTGCTCCTAAAATTTGTTAGGCTTTGAATCATGAAGAATAAAGATTCAGGTCTTAAGATAGTCTTGTCTAGCTACTTGAATAAAAAGCAAGATGACTCCTAATTAGGAAAAAATGTATATTTACTATCTTGAGCCTATTTAATAGACTCTATTTTTTATGACTATTTTCATTTACTTTTATTGCTTGTTATATATATATAGCATGTTAATCATAATATCAAGTTCTACATAAAATTACTTTTGTACGTAGCATTTTTCATTGCAATCATTTGTGTTATTAATTCTAAATTCACCATGTAAGATTAATTGGATTCAATGGTCAAAGCAAGGACGTCATTGCAGTTAGATGAAGAGATAGTAAAGGTATTTCATTGTAATGATTTACTATCTCTTCATCTAACTTCAAAGCAATTGTAAAGGTATTTCATTGCAATGATCTAGTTATTAATTCTAATTATTTCATTGAAAAGGTATTTCACAAATGATTGCATTCCTTTACTCCCCCGAGATGAAGAGATAGTAAAGGTATTTCATTGTGTGATTTACTATCTCTTCATCTAAATTCAAAGCAATTGTAAAGGTATTTCATTGCAATGATCTAGTTATTAATTCTAATTAATTAGATTCAATGGTCAAAGCAAGGACGTCTCGCGAGACCTTGCACAATGAACCGTTATTCCCCGGCAACGGCGCCAAAAAGCTTGATCACTCAAAAGAGAGCAATGTTTCTTTTAATATTTATAAACTCGGAAATGCTATCGGTTCGGACTGCAAGCGCACTATCCTATCAAGTAGTATATACGAGATCGATCCACAGGGAATATTGGTTCAATGCTTTGAGCGATCGAATCACAATCTTTCGAAAGGCTAGACGAAATCTGAAAATTGAGAGATATTATTTTGATCAATGTAAATTAGGAAGCAATTAAAAAATAATTAAAATAAAGATAGAGATGAGGATTCCTAGGGTTTCGGCGCACCATTGCCACTCAATCCGCCTTGACAATATATTCATGTTGCGTCTGATTTCCTGTTGTTGTTTAATGAAAGACACCACATAGGTCACTGCGATTTATATTATGCAAGAATAACAGATCTTTCACCGAGATTCTACATAGGACACTGCGATTTTCCTTACGCAAATGTCTGATCTCTCAAATACCCCAAATTACTACACAGATCACTGCGATTTTCTTTACGCAAATGATAGAATTTGGTATGCATTTTGTTGGTCTGGTTTATGGTTTCTCCGCTAAGGTTTTCTTCACATAAACCTAGTAAATCTCAACGAGGCTAATTCATACAAATAGTTTCTCTTACCATTAAAGCACTATCACTACCCCAATGGACTAAACTAGATCATTGAAGTTAGATGAAGAGATAGTAAATCACAAAAGCATTTTGATTCAACAAGAAGAAACCATAATCGACAGAAAATATATATATCAAAACATCAAGAGTAACAAGGTTTACTGCCTAGCCCAAAGAAAAGGAACTTAGCCGCGAAACGGCATTGTTACAAGCACTCATCTCTTCTCTCTTTAATCAAATCTAACCCTAATTACAAAGATAAGTTATTCTTCTGCCTAGGGGCCTTATATAGGAGTGGAGGGACATCTGGAGATTGAGTAGGGGCTAAGAAACTGATCTGGATACAGCTGTTGGCAGTTATTTCCCACGGGGCGGCTTTGGTTACGGTCCGTATCAGGTGATACGGTCCGTATTAGGACCTTGTCGCTGAGGGTTTTAGTGTTTCTCACGCTATCTCCTGGTTTGTGCTAGGCTTGGTTCGTATTAGGCAATACGGACCGTAACAGAGACTTCGTCGATAAGCGTCGCTGATCCGATTGACCCAATTCTAGCTCTATTTGGTGTAAAATAGTCCCAAAATCTATTTTCTGCAATAAAATATAAAAAAGGGTGACAGTAGCCTTTTTCTCTAATAAATTAAACATAAGTGTGAGAAAATATGCAAAACCTAAGTCAAAACCCTATGTAAATCATCATTATTTTGACACTGATCAATCGACCTCGAATATACTACTTGATAGGATTGTGCGCTTGCAATGCGAACCGATAGCATTTTCGAGTTTATAAATATTAAAAGAAACATTGCTCTCTTTTGAGTGATCAATGCATTAGTGTCGTTGTACTTTGGTAAGGAGGTGAAAACCGGTCTTATTGATGGCGAGAAATGATTAGTTTTGTATTCTAAAATAGCTACAGTCTCATTCCGATCTCTAGGGGCCGCAGAACTTCCATCAAAGTATAGAGCCGCGATCATGTAATAACGGAATGGGGAAGAAGAGTTTTGCAATTGATTGGCCTGTAAGAGGAGGTCCATTGTTTGGCCTGGGGTGATTATGATAAATTCATTCACGTAAGGCTTCGTATAGCTGGCGTCGGTTCCGACCACCATTACATTGTGGCCGGAAACCCCAAAAAAGAACGCATTTTTCATGGCTGCATTTATTACACGGTGGAGGTACATTTTGCCCTGTTCGACTTGTACCTTAAAAGTTTCTGCAACAAAAGTAAAAATAAAAAATATATGTAGTTAGACCACATTATATTTGAAAAAGAATAATAAATTTGGTTGCTAATTTTGTTTAATTGATGAAGTAACAAACATTGTCAAAGAGAATTTCCGTGTTATGAAGCACTAACAACTTGCATTATAAATAAACAACTTCCTATACCGGCAACAATAAATTACCATTTGCTGAGCAGGGCATGAAGTCACCAGGCTGTCCATTGATTGTGTTGGCATCAGACAGTTTGAATTGATCGCCATACTCAATTCCAATTTGGTGCACATCTGTTATGTTTTTGTTCCACCACTCTCCTAGAATTAGCGTGAATTCTTTATGGGGTTTGCGGAAGGGGAAGGTGATTCCGAGCTTCGGGTGAATAACAATAGCACCGTGAACAGTAGCACGATCAAATTCGATCAAATTCGCTATGTGCGTGCCACCAGAGCGTGCCTTCTTCTTCCGTAAGTTGGATCCGTTGTGTGTAGTTGGCTCTTGGCTGGATAGGACACTGAGTAATGTATTCCGGTCCATCTGACCATGGGTCCCTCGGCTGGATTACGCCATGCCTATATAAAGAAATTAGATGATTACATGTTAGTCTTGCATGGATTGAAATAATTCCTTAATTAATAGTGCAAAAGACAGATTTTTTATGTATGTACTATGTGTGTATAATACCAGTGGATGGTGATGTTCTTGTTCCCTCTGTTGATGACCTTGACATAGACTGTGTCGCCTTTGTGAGCGGAGATAGTGGCTCCCAGATATGATCCATTGACAGTTAGAATGCTCTTTATATTATTGCAGAGCCGGGTGTAGCTAGCTTCTTGAATCTGTTTAAGGGAAAACTGAAAAAGTAAATATATATATATGAAGTTACAAGTTCATAGTTTGGTTTCGTTGTAAATAAATTTTATTTTGAACTGGTATACCGACCACTAGTTGGTTTGTGATGCATACTTGCTAGAAAAACATAGAAGATTTGACCATTTTTTTGACTATTTGAGTTCACATTATTTCCTTTGGGAAGATTTGCATGCATGCCTGAATCAGATGAAGATGAGCCAGTTTTCTTGTAATTTTCTCACCCAAGCGAATTTTTTCCAAAAACTCCTTCGACTCGTGTTGTTCTTATGATGTCAGAGATGTAGCGATTGTGAATTCGAATTGAAATGTAGTATAAGTTAGAGAGATGAGTGAATTTGAGGAAAATGAGAAGGACGATATATAATGGTGGCACTACAATATAGAACAAGAGCAAAGCTCAGAAATTACTTGATTATTCCTTGAATTGGTTCCATACACAGCTTTTAATAATTTTATAAATTATCAATAGGGTTTCTAATTTATTTTTGTATGTATGGATTTGTATTGTACATTTATCAAATCAAAATAAAAGTATTGTACATTCGTACTACTGAAAATTAAAGTATTTTACATTTGTACCACTGAACTATGTGAATAAAATCACTTTGTTACCATAATATTTAAGAAAATATTTACTGCTAGGACTGTCTTCTAGAAGGCTGGTAGTTCATTTAAAGCTAACGCTAGTTGGCGCATGCAAGTCTTTAAACCTACATATGCAAATATTTAAACCTAACCTATCAAGTCTTAATCCTAGCATATCAAGTTTTTATACATAGCATATCAAGAAAAGACAAAACATTGACGCAAATATAACTCAAAATACTGCATTATGGATGTCATTTGAAAGTGAAAATTGAGTAGAAGTTGTACGTAGTTTTACTTTCGCACAATTCATCACAGATTGTTAGAAAAATGGACGAGACTGATCGGAGAAAAAAAAAAGAGTTGGTGCAAGTCTTTAAAAGATTCAAAGTGCAGTCTTTAAACATAGCATATCAAGTCTTTAAACCTACGTATGCAAGTCTTTAAATCTAGCATATTAAGTATTTAAACCTAGCATATTAAGTATTTAAACCTAGCATATCAAGTTTTTATACATAGCATATCAAGAAGAAAAAAAACAACGATACAAATATAACTCAAAAGTAATTTATCATGAATCTCATTTGAAAAAGGAAATTTAGTAGAAGACATTCGTAGTTCTAGATTCACAAAATTCCTTATAGATCTTCGACAAAATGGATGAGATTGATTGGAGGGGAAAAAGAGTGGGTGCAAGCGGGGGCGGATCTTAGGCTCAGTCAAAGCTAAGCCACCCCTATGATTTTAAAATTTTAATTATGTATATTGAAATTTAGAGCAATTTTATTTTTTCAAAACCTTTTATATAGTTCAACCCCCATCAATGTATAGCAAATATTTAGTTGTAGCCTAGTGGTTAGAGCTTTATTTTGTGGTTGAGAGGATTTGGGTTCAAATCCCACTCATCACTTTTAATTTTCAGCCACCTCTATCATAATTTCTAGTTCCGCCCTTGAGTGCAAGTATTTAAAAGGTTTAAAGCGCAGTTTTATACATTACATATCAAGTGTTTATACCAAGTGCATGAAGTCTTTAAACCTAACATATCAAGAAAAAGAAAATAATCAACGATACAAATATAACTTAAAAGTACTTTATCATGGATCTCATTTGAAAGAGAAAATCAATTAGAAGACGTTCGTAGTTTTAGATTTGCAAAATTTTCGCACAGATCATTGAAAAAATGAACGACATTGATCAGAGAAAAAATGAATGGTGAAAGAATTTTTTTTTCTTTTTTTTTGACTTGGAATATATTGAAAAAAAAGATAGTTAGTAGTTGAACTAGTTGAAGGGAGATAGATGCTTGAGGGGCGTAACCTTTTCTCGTGATAGAAAACCGTGATTTTTTTATCTGAGTGAGCTAGCTAGTAGCTATCAAGTCTATTAGATTGGCACTGGCACTGGCAATGACAAAATAATATATAGAAAAAGAAAAGAGATAAAGAAAGAGCAAGCAACGTTACAAGTAGATATTTTTAAGAGGCGATAAACAACACCAAAGAATGTAACATGCATGATATGATGACATGAGTGAGGCTACGGTAGTTTACATAGCACGAAACAATATATACTGCTATGAATTCATTATATATCCACTTAAAAAGTTCGACCAATTGATCCAAACAATTTAAAATAATCTTCATATTATGAACTGTAAGATACAAATTTTAATTAACAAAATTTAAATATTAAAAAAGAAAATTACTTTCCGGACCTATCTTGTCTAAATAATAGTAGAGAAATCACTTACAACAAAGGTATGGTGATGAATCTTGGCCCCATAGGGAATGGAGAACAAACAAGATAGCATTAGACCGACGACTATTGGCCATAGCGACAAAAGCTTACTAAAAAACATGGTGCTTGAAAATTAAAAATAAACGAAAAGCAATATTGCTCAATATTTTGTTGGGTTGTTTTCTTCCTCTGAGGAGACTGTTAGAGCACTTGTCATATATTAATTTGGTTTAGTGAGCTTTGGAGAACATGCACTGATGGTTTTTATAGGAAGATTATATTTTATTTTATTTTATTTTTGAAGACGAAGAATAGGGATACATAGAATATGGACTCAGATTTTCATAAATCCTTTTCCTTGCAAATTAATATGGATAACAATGGCCGTACGAGTATGACTATATTTTATGTACACCTAAACTTGAATAATATTTTTTATATATTGTAATAAATAAAATGCATCAGCTGTACCCTTTTCCTTGCAAATATGGATAACAATGATGAGTGTAAATGATAGAAGATAGGATAAATGATAGAAGATAACAATGATGCATCAGTTGGACCAGTACCCTTATTTATATCGGTGCTCAAATTGAAAAAAAAGAGAGGATAAATGCATAGAAGGCAAAATCGGCCGTTCCGGAGCGGAATCGGCCGTTCCGGAGCGGGATCGGACGGTACCGATCCGATTTTAGGCCGATTTACGCAGTTATTGAAGATTTCGTCAAATTTTGGCCGTTCCGGCATCATTCCGGTCAAATTTCATCCGTTTCGGTCGTATTTCAGCCAAATTTCATCCGTTTCAGACCGAAATAGACCGATTTCACCGAAATAGCCGAAACGCTAATTAACCAAACTCAAAAAAAAATTTTGCAGTCTCTGTGATTCGAACTCGTGCCCTTCAGCATAGCTACCAAACACAACTCCACTACACCACACAATCTTTCTTGTTTAAAACTACAACTCACTTCTATATATCAATTTCAACTCATTTCTATATATCCATTTAGTTGTAATGCTTGTATTATATTGTATTAGTAAATTATTTGATTGTAATAATTTTTCTAAATTTTTTTATCAATTTTTTTCTATTTTTTAGTGTAAAACAAGCTTTTGCCAAAAAAGTCCGATTTTCCGATCCAATTCGGCCGATTCCGACAGATTTTCCGATCCGGATCGGGATCGCTCGGTGCCGATCCCGATCCCGATACCGATTTTTCCTTCTATGGATAAATGATAGAAGATAAGCTGTCCTTTTAACCAAGTTGGATCAATTGTTGCTATGAACAAGTAACTTAGGTCGAATTCCAATTATAAACCTCTTTATCAACCTAGCCTTTAAGAGTCTTTGTCTGTTTCATCAGTAAGAAAGAAGTGCAAAGAAGCAAAATTTATGATGAAAGTGATATGGAGCATGGGTTTGGTATATTATACCGGCGTTTGATTATTTGCACTCAAGGTGTTCGATGAAATGACATAAGTGCACAAAAGCGCTTTTAGTTGATAAATATTTTTCTTTTTAATGAAAATCGTAAGATGGCAAGTTGCCACCTTATCCTAACAAAACCTATATTTTATGTACACCATCTTAAAGAATTTTCTTTATATGTAATAAATATAATGGATCAGCTGTATGTATGACTTGGACTTGGACTTGGATTTTATATACCCTTTTCCTTGCAAATATGGATAATAATGATTATTGTAAAGTTGTGTAAATTAATGAAGCAACCTTTTGTGAATTCGCACTCACCTTTAATTTGTCAGCTTCAAAAAAGCAAACCTTTTATCAACCTTTTCTCAACCTTCAGTGTACAATTTATTGTGTAAATAAGGATACGCAATCACCTTTTCTCAACCTTCAAAAAAGCTACCTTTTGCCTGCGCCTGCATCATACTTAGAAAATTTGATTAAAAAAAATGCTCATAAGACCATTAATTAATTGTGACTTGTCAGTAATTAATGTTTGTTTATTGGTTACGTTACCTATAGTAGTATCTCCTCATTGAAATTTTCAATGTAGTTTTCCTATCCACACTTATAGTAGTATCTCATTATTGAAATTTTCAGTGTTGTTTTTTGGAAACCAATCTGCTGAAATTTTCATCCGTGACAGTGTTCTTGAAATCTCTGCTTTTCCGAATCCAGCCGTCGAGCCGTTTCGAGATGCGAGCACAGAAAAACCATATGTTTCAAGATGCGTGCAGGAAATAATTGGACGGCTGGATTCGGAATTTCAGAGATTTCAGGACACTGTTCACGAATGAGGGATTTCAACAGATTTCAATTCAGTTTTTCTATCTCTATTCTTATATTAAGTATGTAGATATCCGGATCTCCCAATAATTGTGATTAAAAGATGAAATTTCGGATTGAATATCAGCCTTCTAATCAATTAGTCTACCATTTTTTATTCAATGCATTTTGTCACTATTTATTCAATGCAACGTTTTGCCTGCGCCTGCATCATACTTAGAAATTTGATTAAAAAAAATGCTCATAAGACCATTACTTGTGACTTGTGGAGTAACTAATGTTTGATTTATTGGTTACGTGACCTATAGTAGTATCTCCTCATTCAAAATTTCAATTATTTTTCCTATCTACGGACTCATAGTAGTATCTCATTATTGAAATTTGTCAATGTTGTTTTTTAGAAACCAATCTGGCTGAAATTTCAAAACCGTGAACATGTGCTGAAATCCCAGCTTTCTCGAATCCAGTCCGTCGAGCTGTTTCCGAGAGCGTGCACAGAAAAACCATCTGTGTTCAAAGATGCATGTAGAGGAAAAATGGAGCTCTGTTTTGGGGCTATAGAGTTGGGCTATGGTACTTCGCAAAGTAAAGAAAGTATTTACTTCACGTCTATATTTTCAATTTAAAAGTTCAAAACGTCTATCCGAACCGTTGAAGTTGATCTCCATATTAAATTGTGCTTGGGAACCAAATTTTACAATTTTTAGAAATTTTTTTT
>JAJGRW010000841.1:266123-318506 GCA_025461045.1 Carex parvula
CTGTTGGAGAAGAGAAATGGTTTTAATGATTTGATATCAAGCCATGCAGTGGTTTTATTATTCACGTCGTTGTCTCGTTTTTATAGCAGTCATAGCTGATGTTATTGAAGACTCGTGCTTCAGCAGAAGTTATGTTGATCTCTAACACCTCGATATTTCGACCCAAGATTAGTTTTGGGGGAGTAATCGAGTCGTTGCACGTAAGATTAAATCCATCCCGGTAACAGCCAGCAAGGGTGCCGACTGGGTAGGGGATGGTGATATTCCCACATTTGTTTGGGCAACTGGGACGTGAAGTGGGAAATTCTGAGGTGGCTACGGTATTTGGTAAGATGATCATTAGGTACTTTATCAGTGCTACATAGAGAAAGAACTGCGCTTTTATCAGAGGAGAGACCATAATCTCTCTCGCTCTCACACACACAATTGAGGGTTGGTAACTGCAGAATATAAAGAGATGAAGCTCTTTTGTCTACAAGGCCATTTATATGGGTTCTAACCCGTTGACGTTTAAGATAAATTAATTGCATCACGATATTTGCAAATGCTAAAACGATACAGAAATTTGGAAAGTAATAATTTTTCAATGAATGTGAAAAAAAACGACAGTAAATTCGTTGAACTGCATGCACACAGAAATAACTTAAATCATCAAAATTAATTTTGAAATCTTACGTATAATGGCGAGTGATATTCAGGAATCATTTATATAATTTATTCACAATAATTTATAGAAGCGAACTCATCTCTAGCACAACTGAGTTACAATTCATGGTATACAAAAAATCTAGAATTTCTTATTCTGTACTACAACTAAATTCAGTCCCAAGAAACTCCTTGTTTATTTCATAATGAAATAGGTGGGTACCGTTCCCACTTTTGCCAAAACAAATATATATATATATATATATATATAGGGGATGGATACTCTACTTATATAAGCATATGTCCTCATATGCTTATAAGTTATTTTTGCATTTTCAAAATTCAAATAGTCGATCTGAAGCACTCAACATGTTTTCCATATTTAAATGTACTTGGAGACCAAATTTTATATTTTTTTAGAATTTTTCAAAACCACTATTTTTCAGGATTTTTTATTATTTATCAGAATTTTTATAGCATATTGAAACATTGTTTTGAAAAATCCTAAAAAAATAGTAAAAAATTTCCAAAAAGTGTAAATTTGGTCTCCAAGCACATTTTAATGTGGAGAACATATTGTGCGCTTCAAATCGACTATTTGGACTTTGAAAACATAAAAATGACTTATAAGCAAAGGAATTGGACATTGTTAAATTGAGTAGTTGCTTTATCATGATTCTAGAATTTCTAAAAGATGAAGATATGCTGTGGTACTACTGAGTAGGATTGCAAATATGTGGATTGTGTTGAGCAATGCAATGATTCATCATGTGAGGCTTATAAATAGGATTGAATAGGAACCTTATACCATTAAGTGTTGAGTTGAATATTCTATATGTTGCCTAGCTCAGGACTTCCAACCAAATAAAGGAATTAGACATTGTTAAATTGAGTAGTTGCTTTATCATGATTCTAGAATTTCTAAAAGATGAAAATGTGATGTGTGGTTACTGAGTAGGATTGCAAATCTGTGGATTATGTTGAGCAATGCAATGATTCATCATGCATGTGAGGCTTATAAATTAATAAGATTGAATAGGAATCTGATACCAACAAGTGATTGATAATAAGGACCGTTCGGTTCTCTTTGAGGTTCGTACAAAAATTAAAATTATAAACTAATAGTGAGTCTAAATATACGGTGTGAATCTTAATGTGAAAGAATTTGGTAGTTTTGAAAAATATTAATTTTGTACCAATCTAAAAAATAGTAATATTTTTTACTAAGTATATTTTAATATAAAGATTGTGTTAAGTGATTCGGATGAATTATTTTAATTTTGAAAACTAAACTAAAAACGTAAGATACGAGTAAGATATGAAATACCAGTTGTATTTGAACCCAACTGTTGTTGAATTGGAAATTAATCTGCTACGATCCGAATTTTAGGAATAGTAACTCTTAAATTTCTGTTTTTTTAAATTCAGTCGTCCAATTTTTTCTGTACACGCATCTCAAAATAGTTAGTTTTTTTTTGCACGCATCTCGAAATAATTCAATAGCTAAATTTGAAAAAAACAGAAATTTTAAAATATTGTTCACATGTGAAGATCGCAACAGATTCGGATCATGTTGAATTGTATAATATACCTCGTATGATTATTCGGATTTTAGGCTCATTAAATTGTATAAGGGTACTGTTCACATGTCACGCCTCATTAAATTGTATTGACTTGTCAAAGTAACTAGTCAATATTATTGGAGCGAGAACATTCAAAGGTGTCGCGTCGTGTTCCAACTATCGTAAGGAGGCGCGTCATGACATATTAATTAATAGATAGTTTCGTTCACACCACAAATCGTCCCCAAAGAATTCGAGAGGCGAGCGCTTCCAATATACAACAAGACAAATTCTGAGATTGATTTAATTAACAGAGATTCCCTGGAATGCAGTGCACCATAATTTTTTTATTTTTAAAAATTGCATAAAAATTTAGAATAATTATTTGAGTACCGCGCTACAGTACTCACATTTAGAGAAATAATGTACTATGGTCCCCACTAATTATTATTCTAAAAAGATATTATATGTTTCCCACTAATTATTATTTTAAAATTTCAGCAACACCCTTCCTCTAGCTATGATCCTCACTAGTTATATGACCCCCCTTTCACAGTCCATACACTCGTCCCCGCGTCAATCTTCATAAATATAAATCGCGTCAACCTTCGTAAATATAAATACTTGCAAGATAAGATATTAATACTTGAAAAATAAGATATTAATACTTGAATGCGTAACTTGTTATGATCATCTATTTTCCAGTCCCCCAATCATCTCCGCGTCAACCTTTCTCTAATGAAGTAGTGGGGACCCCGTATCACCGCATCAATCTTACCCAATCATTCCTGCGTCAACCTTCCTCTAACAAAAATAGTTGACCACATAGGTATAAATACTTTAGTGCAGAGATATAAATGCTTGTAGTACTTGATATTAATACTTTAAGACGTCATCTAGTGTCATATGTAAAAAATATTTGCAAGTATAGGAATAAATATTTGCACGTCAAGGTGTAAATACTTGTGTGGCGATGAGCCCAAAAGTACGTCATTATGGATCTCATTTCAAAGAGAAAATTGCGTAGAAGACGTTCGTGGTTTTAGATTCGTAAAATTCCTCACAGATCGTTAGAAATATGGACGACATTGAACGGAGAAAAACAAAATCCACCTCTAAAAACGTGTATGGTCTCCTATGTGGATTGAGTGCAGTCCCCCATAGGTATTTATGGTGTGGATATGTTTGGGAGATTTGGTTGGAAGACAATTATTTACGTAAAAATTGTTCACCTCATAGGTATAAATACTTTCGTGCATATGTATAAATATTTTATTGCATATGTATTAATACTTTAGAAAATAAATTTTGTGCTGCAGTTTTTATGGTCCCCAAATAGTTATGGTAGTTATTATGCGGGTACAGTGCGGGTACTGTAGCGCGGGTACTATTATCAGCTTCCAAAAATTTATATAGAATATTAGTAGATTGCGGTGAATTTTGATGTGATCCAATTTCTTAATTAGCGGTAACATCAAAAGCTGGAAATAAATCAGCTGTGATTTTAAAGAATCGCAGGAGCCTGCTATTCCAAATCTAACTGTTAGAGAGCTTGCTATCCCAAATTTAACTGTTAGGACGAAGTTTTCTATTCCAAATCAAACTGTTCATCAGTTTTGAGATTTGTGCATAAAAATCAAATTTTTTTTAGATTCGTGCATTTTAAAAAATTAATAGTTAGATTTGAAATAGCAGGCTCTCTCCAATTCTTTGGAATCGCAGCAGATTTATTTCCTATAAAAGCTGGACCGGACCAGATGGTGAACAGAAATGAACGGGAAGCTGCTCTTTTCCGGTTTGATTTATTTGAAAGTTCATTCATGCAAATTGAACCGGAAAAAACAGAATTAAAGAACCAATTTGTAATAAAAATGCCAACTCGTTAAAAAGCCAGTTTTTAAAGTGGTTCAGTATTTCATTTTAAATGAGAGAGTAAAAAAATTGCACATAGGTTGAATTATTTTTAAAAACGATAATTAGAAAAATACAATTTATAAAACTAGCTTGATTGGTTTTTTTAATTTTTACAAAAACTATAAGTACCGAATAGCTAGGCTATTCGGTACCTCTCATTTATATTTAAATAATGTTAATATTTTTACCCGTCAATCGAAAAATTTTCAAATTGAACTTTAATTGGTGTAAAGTGGAAACTATATATATCCACCAATTGGACTTTAGTTGGAATTTGACCGCACCTTTGAAAAATATCTTGAAAAACTTGATTGGCGGGTAAAAATATCAAATTGAACATTATTGAGGAGCAGTACATTATTGACCGCACCAATTGGACATTTTACCTCAATTATGTCAACAACAAAAATTTGTGACTTTTTAACAAATATCTAGATTGGCTATCAACTTGCACAAATCAAAATTGATCTTATCAAAATTGATCAGAATTTGAGTCAATTTGACCCATGTCCGTGATGTACAATGCTCCTTTAATATTTTCGGTATTTCCGTTCTATTTAGATGTTAAATTTTGAAATATACCTAAAAATTTAATTTTATATTATTGGTGGATATATAGCTAGGCGTGTGAATTTTCATAGATATTACAATATAAACAATATAATTATTTTATAACAATTCTCATATCTCATATATATATGTTATTATTTAATAAACCAACAATTGAATCGGTTGATCTACTGGTCTGACTAATAAACCATTGACTTGAATATTTACCGAATCTATATCCAATCCGATTGTGATAACATTGCTTAGTATATTATATATATCATATCAGAATTCGGACTCTAAAGGAAGTGGGTCGGTTTCATTAGCTGCCACATCAAAACTTACAACCACACGGTAAACCACATCATAATTCAGCATCTAAAGAAACCGATTAAGCAGTTCGGCTTCAACAGAAATTTCCTCACGGAGAGAAGGAAAGGTGGCAGCATCGAAATTAATGGCTAAAGAAATCAAATCATGGATTTGATTCGTTTAATTATGAGATTTTTTGGGGGTCCATTAGTTTTGTTCTTTTAATTAATGTTTCTATGAAATCTAAATTTGAGTACAATCTATCTAATACTCAATATTTTTTTATGAGCTATTTTTTTATATAGTTTTGGGCCCATCAGTGACCGCCCAATTGGTCCCTGATGGTCTTCCACCGTGTCAGCATATAGCATCAGCGACCGGTGACGTTAGCAGGATGGGCATCAACGACGGAGCAACTGCGACCGACACTTCTGCGATCAATTTTGGTCTTCTGCGATCGGTGAACCCTTCTGTGACCGATTTGGCCATATCTTCATTTTCAAAGTTCAAACAATCGATTCGAACCTTCCAACATGATCTTCATATTAAAATGTGCTTGGAGACCAAATTTTTAATTTTTTGAATTTTTTTACTATTTGTTTAGAATTTTCGAAAATCACAGCTTTTCATTAAATAAAATAATAATAAAAAATTCAGAAAAAACAATGATTTCCAAAAGTTCTAAAAAAATAGTAAAAAATTTCCAACAAATGTAAAATTTGGTCTCCAAGCACATTTAAATATGAAGATCATGTTGAGAAGTTCGGATTGATTATTTGAACTTTGAAAATAGAGATATGAGCGGGAAGTAAAACACCCTCTTTACTTCCCAATGCACCGTAGCATCATTCTATATATATATATATATATATATATATATATATATTTGTTGTTCTTTCTTTTTATCTTTTTTTTTTCTTTTGGAAAAGTGAAGTCAAAAATTCCACCTGAACAAAAAGCATGAAGATTAAGAAATAATTTTAAATTTATTTTCATTTTTTAATTATAAGTAGAATAAGATAAAAATTAAAAGAAACAAGTTCATAGGCACAAAAAAATAATATACCAAGAAGATATGTGGATATAAGATTATTTGAATATATAGAATAAGTAACGGTCAACAATCAAAGAAATGAAAGGGAATTTAGTAATGACTATGATAGAGAAGATCAAAGAGATAAGAGAACTGATTAAGAGTGATTGTAACTGGATACAAAATATATGGTGACAAAATTAAGGAAAGGCTTGACTATTCATCGCGATGCAATAATTGAACTGATGTATTTATTGCCATTTTGAATAATCAGCGATGCAATAATTAAGAATGATTTCAATATGCGGACAGAATTGAGGATTCGTCAATTCAGGCAAGTATGACAGGAAATTAGTGGCCGCCAAATCTTTGAAGGAAATAAAAATGAAAAAGATTTTTCCATGTATTCTTTTGCTTAATTATAAGCACTTTATTGCAGGGCATGCAAAAAAATATTACTTGCTATTTGTTTATTTTGATAGAACAGGTATAGGTTTATACTGTAATCAGGCATAATAAATAATTTTTTTGTTGAAGAAGAAATATGGTACATAAGGAACCATGTTGAGAACAATATGTTTGAAAATATTATTAATCTTTACAACATGGGTTTCATTGATATTTTTTTCGTCTCTGATTAAAAGATTCATAAACTTTACAAAATATTATTATTAGATAAATTTTTTTTTGTCAATTTTATAGTAAAATAGAAAAAAAAATAGAATTATTTCCAATATATACCCGCTTACTCGGTGCGGTGCCTCTCTGTTGCTGTTCACTCAATCGCCGCAAGGGCTCAGTCCCATAATTCAGCTTTCATGGTCAGCTTTTAAGATCAAGGATTCATATTTTTTTTTCAAATATATAATTAATCATAACTAGTTTCGATCACACACAACATTGAACAAATATTTAAATAAAAAATCAGATAAATTTGTATGATAGATCATATTAAACTCCTCTCTCTCTCACTAAACATGCAAAATTTTATAATAACATCAATTTCAAATAAAGACAAATTTCAAGTGCACGCCTGATAAATCGTCTCACTCTAAAGAATCAGCAACTTGAAATCACGAAGAAATAGAATAGCATTTTGACAATAATCAAGATTTCAAGAGCCAATTTTAGAAAAATGTGATTATTGTAATCAATTTATCTATTTAATTAAAATTTGTTTATACGTATGTACAGAAACAACGAGCCTGACAGACTAAAATCCTGCAATTAATGTTTGAAAAAATAATACGGCATAGAAAAATCTATGTTGAGAAAATATATATTTCTTGTTACAAATTAAGCTTGACATTTTAAAGTCTAAGATTTCGATGAACCTGATATTACAAATCCTTTCAAATATTCAAACTAGAATAAAACTTCGATTTCACAAGGAAATGAATTTTAAATAATTAATCGAATTATTACATCAACTTTAAAGCTAGTACAAATATATTAGGTACGATATTTTAAGAATTTCTGATTTAATTAGGAAAGCCACTGTCAAGAGTTTAATAAAAAGAATTTCTGATTTAGTATTCATATGTATATGTAATGTACTAATTATTAATACTAAAAATACAAGAGTTTGTAAATATACTAGAAAATCCATATTACTATTGTAAACGCACTTTATTTCAAGTTAGTTAAACTTTTAAGTATTCGAAAACTGCGATGCTACAAAGTAGAGATTAGATTAGTGACCAAATGCCTTTGCAGAATAGATATAAACAATATCTATAGGATGTGGAAGACTTGGTCAAAATAAACGATTTTTAAAATGGATCTTCCTGACTCTCTTGAAAACAAAACATCATATGAAGAAATTTTTGAGGGCCTAATATCTTGTGATTGCAAAAACTGACACTGATATGTGTGCCTTGAGCTGAAGATATTTTTTTATTAATACAACTCTTGTTAAAAAAATATAGAGAGTAGAAGAGAGAAGAATAATTTTATTACTATTGGAGGGGATAAAAAGAAAACCCTAACCAATGTTAAGAGAAAAATAATTTTATTACTATTGGAGGGGATAAAAAGAGTCAACACTCAACATGAGAGGATGGTGCTCCAACATTATTGCAAAAGGACAATTAATTATTGGTGTTCGGCTTGCTCTCCTCACTTACAGGTTTAATATAGCTGGTAAGATCTGCACTAATAACCTTATCTGGATCAAGGTGGCACACGAACAGATCAGGTGTGTTAAAGGGTTAAAGATGGGTGTGACTTTGTAGAGCAAAATTCATCACGGATTTAAGTCCAGTTGTCAACTAGCCCATATGAAGCCCAACAAAATCAGCCCATCTAATATTTCACTTTCCCCATAACTCATCTGATGTCACTCCATCTAATATTTCACTCTCCGCCACTCTTCTAATCTGTGTTCCAGCATGATTTTACATTATTATTGGCCTATTCATGAAAGGAACAATTATATCGGATGTTGGCGACGTAGATACCTTTTTCTTCAACCAGTTTCGCCACAGCAACAATCACTCTGAGCACGCTCCTGTGAAGTGACGATGCGGATGATAGAATCATATATTATCACAACTATATGGAGGGAACTCAAGATGGTTTACTAAGCAAATATGCACTTGCGTGTTTTTAAAAGGCCATCCTATTCCTTTTTTTTTATGAATATTTTAGTGAAATTGCTTGATTTGAGTTGATGTGTATCGATCATTTGTTATTGTCGGATGAGAACACATCGTTTACTTGTAAATTTATTATATTTTGGAGGTGTATCACAGTAACTGGCCAGGTCTGCACATTATCTCTGATAAGATTTTGTGAGCATACAAGTAAATTTGCATGTCACACTAAAACAGGTGGCATTAATTTATATTTATGAAATGATTTTAATAGTATGTGAAAGACGTCTCTATTTGTCAATATAATGGACCACCCTTCATTAGTACAAAAAACACCTTCACCGACCCTCAATCACCGACTGTTTTAATATGTAACAGTCGGTGTAGAGACTGCTGGTAAAATCGTAAATAAGAACAATCTCAACACCGACTGTTCTCTTACAAAAAACCGTCAGTAAACCAACACCGACTGTTTTTAAAAAAAAACAGTCGGTGTTGCTCATACCCTACACCGACTGTTTTTCACAAACAACAGTCGGTGTTAAGCAGTCACCAACACCGACTGTTTTTCTAAAAAACAGTCGGTGTTGCTCATACCTACACCGACTGTTTTTTACAAAAAACAGTCGGTGTTGAGCAATTACCAACACCGACTGTTTTTCTAAAAAACAGTCGGTGTAGGTGATACCTACACCGACTGTTTTTTAGAAAAACAGTCGGTGTTGAACTAACAAAATTTAGTTCCCAGCTTTTATAACTTTCGATGAGCCGCGAAATGTTTTCATTTCCCTCTTCTTTCCCGAAAACCCTCCAATTTTGAGTTGAGTCGATCAGCCTCGCGATCTCCCAACGCACTCCTCTTCCTTGCTGCCTCCGGCTCCGCCAAGCACCCGAGCAGCCGAGTCGCCTTGCTGCCTCGCCCCGCCCCGCTACCTCGCCTTGCTGCCTCGCCCCGCACCAGCACCCGAGCTCCGCTGGAGCGCGGAGGAGGAGTGCGTTGTGCGCCCGAGCACCCAAGCACTCGATCTCTGCTCTCCTTATCGATCAATCACTCGATCGCACTTCGACTCTTCCCCTCTCTCAGACTCTCATGTGCGCCTCACAGACACCCAATCGCGATCTCTTCCCCTCTCCCTCGCGCCGCCTCTCCTCCGGCGCGTCACCCAGTCGGAATTAGGTAGTTGTTATTTGTTGATTTAGAGTACTGTTTCTCTTCTGTACTGTAGTACCAGTTTAAGATACCAGTTTCTCTTCTGTACTGTAGTCGGAATTGGACTGGTACCAGCAGCGTGAGCAGCTCCAACTCAGACTGGTACCAGCAGCTTTAGCAGCTCCAAAATTCACGGAGGCCACATGGTAACAACTTCTCAACCCTTGTAATCCTAACTCCTCAACTGCTGACGCTGCCCCCTTCTTTTTTTGCTCCCTCTCTATTGCGGCCTGCTAGTACCAGTTTAAGATACCTGTTTTGCTGGAAATGCTTCACTGGAGGAGAGAGAGCTGGAAATGCTTCACTAGAGGAGGTATTAAAATTATTTTATTTTATTTTATAGATCCTTTTTATTCATCTTTGGTACGTGTAATTAATTAATTACAAGTGTTTAGCACAAGCTCTAAAGCTTTGCTTATTTTGATACGAAAGTTTTTTAAATTAATTACAAGCTCTAAAGCTTTGCGTCTCTATCACAGTTGTTCCTATAAAGAAAAACCGAGCCTGCAGCAAAGCGCAAACTCAGACCTTAAATTCAAAATTCCAGATAAGTATCACAATGTCATTGTCTTTTTTTGTTAAGGTAAGAGACTTTAGCCCCTGACAATTCATTAATTAATTAATTACGTGTAATTAATTAATTACAAGTGTTTAGCACAAGCTCTAAAGCTTTGCTTATTTTGATCTGTATTGAATATTGTTCTTAATTATATTATTGATCTTGACTTAGGTTGTGCTTGCTATAAAGTGCCGTCAGAATGCAATGGAAGGAGTATATACTGGCATCAACACCAGGCATATCATTACGATTAGCAAGATGGTATGTTTCAATTAATGATAAACTCACTGATCGCATCACATTGCATGCTTTCCTTGGTACATATGTTTCTTCAAATGTGCTTTGGGTTTATGTGTGAATTAATTATATACGTATATATATATATATATATGTGTGTGTGTTTAGGTAGAAGAACATAGTGGATTACACATGTACAGCCACATAAGGCAATTGTAGGGGCTAATGCATTTGCACATGAAAGTGGTATTCATCTTATTATTTGTTTGTTCTTGTATAGTATTACTACTTCATTCGGCTGATGGGACGCAAGGCATCTCATGTGGCATTGGAGTGTGCTCTCCAATCACACCCTAATATGGTCCAATTTGCTACTTTTCACTAATTTTGAATTCATTAAAAAGAAGTCTGATACTAGTTGGGTCTGAATAGTATGGTACATGAGTGAAAACCAGCTTCCAAATTTCCAAAACAGCTGTTATTGAACTCTTTATGCTTGAAGCCTTAATTCAATCATTGCAGTATGCTGCCTCATTAAACCTAAATTATATTCTAGTTAAGCCTCCATTAGAGTTATTTAAAAATATTTCTGAAATGAAACCTAACAGTTGCCCTTATTTTAATTAACTACAATTGAATGCCTGATTTGACAAGGTAAGTAAGTACCCATTAGCAGTTGTAATTACTGCACGTGTTCTGGTATGAATCCAAAATCTAGTCTATGAGAGACCCTAATCAAACTTTGCAAGGAAAGTTTAGTTAGTCTTTTGATTGCTTTTCAGGTTATCTTAGGAGAGGAGGTGGCTGCATCAAAGCTCACTATTTTTGACCTAGCACAACAAATCTGTGATGCAGTTCAGGCACGGGCTGATATTGGTGAGATTTGTTTCTCAAAGTTATTCAAATCATGTTATGTTTGTTTTCTCAAAATTATCTAAATTGGTTAGATTTCTATGTATGAGAATAATATTCATGCGGAACAATTTGTATAGCATCCTCAAGATTATTAAATAGTCAAATATAGCCTTACACATTCTTACTATAAAGATAATTAACTATAAATAATCCCCAACATGATGGGTGCTATTTGCAAATTTGGTAACTTGGGGGGTTTAATTTGCAAATTCTTTCAAAGCTTTTAATAAGTGATCTAATATATTTTAATGTTTGTCTGCAGGTAAGAATCATGGTGTGATCCTTATTCCAAAGGGCCTTGTGGAGAGCATACCAGAATTATACGCCCTTATCCAAGTACATTACTGATAGCTTCCTTACTTTGTCTATTATAATTGTATGCACTAGTTGGAATGTTGAAATATATTTTTCTTTCTATTCTTTTGGAAAGGAAATACATGGTCTTCATCTAAAAGGAGTGTCAGTTGAGAATATCTCTTCTCAGCTTTCACCTTGGGCTACTGCTCTGTTTAAATTCCTCCCTCCTTTTATCAGGAAACAGGTCCACTCTCTCTCTCTCTCTCTATAAAAGTACCGAGCAACTTTATTTATTTATTTAGTTATTTTACTGCTTTGCAGCTGCTACTGCATCCAGAATCAGATGACTCAGCACAGCTTTCTCAGGTAAAATAATCTCTGAATTTTCATGAATCCTTTATGGTGAAGCTATTTTGGCACTGCAAAATTTGTGATGAAAAGGAAATAAATGTGTCTATTCTTTTTAGATTGAGATAGAGAAGCTTCTTGCACAGTTGGTTGAATCAGAGATCAATAGGCGCCTGGTTAGTTTTCTTCACACCTTTCTTTTTATATATTTTTTTTGTATACTCCTGGGTAAAAATCAAGATCATTGATCACATGTGCTTTTTTTTTTGTTTTGTGATAATTGTAGAAGGAAGGCACATACAAGGGAAAGAAGTTCAATGCGATATGCCATTTCTTTGGTTACCAGGCCAGAGGCTCTCTTCCCTCTAAGTTTGACTGTGACTACGCATATGTATGGGTTTATTTATGTACTTGTTAGTTCATTCTTTTATTTTTCATGTATGTCCCACAAAATTTTATATATTATGCTATCTGTTCGCTTACTGTAATAGTATACTGATTTTGCAAAGTGGCCCTGCTTGTATAAATTAATACCAAATACTTGAATTTAATTTGATGTATTCTATGTGCATGATTGAATTAGGTTCTGGGACATGTGTTTATTATTGTGTTATATATGTAAATTCTGAACTTCTTAGCTGAGTAATTAAAATGTAAGATGACCCAAATTTTGGCTTGCCAGTTGTCACGTCTACAGGTGCAAAAAAAAAAAAAAAAAAAAAAAAAAATTTCGGTGTTGGGCACCTACACCGACGGTTTTTACAAAAAAACAGTCGGTGTAGGCGCCCAACACCGACTGTTTTTTTGAAAGAACAGTCGGTGTAGGCGCCCAACACCGACTGTTTTTTTGAAAAAACAGTCGGTGTTGGGCGCCTACACCGACTGTTCTTTCAAAAAAACAGTCGGTGTTGGGTGCCTACACTGACTGTTATTCACCCGTCAGTAAAGATTTATCTATACCCTCGCCGCCATCACCGACGCCTCAATAACAGTCGGTAAAAGGGTTTTTTAACAGTCGGTGAAGGGGTTTTTTGTACTAGTGCTTAACAACGAACATGCATTATATATAGTCTGAACATGCATACATTTTTTTTTGTTCCTTGTATTAAAGCATGAATTTATATAGTCTGAAAATTTGATCTCTAGTTCTGAATCAAATCAGATTGAGCAAATATATATTCAGGAGTGGAATCAGAAACTTTTTAATAGGATAAGTTTCATATAGATTATTAAAGTTGATACAACAATCATAGAAGGAAAAATCGGCCGTTCCGGAGCGGAATCGGACGGTACCGATCCGATTTCAGGCCGAGTTACACGGTTAGTGTAGATTTCGTTGAATTTTTTACCGTTCCAGCCTGATTCCAGACCAATTTCGGCCGTTCTCCTGATTCAAGTCAAATTTCGGCCGTTCCGGACTGAAATAGACCGATTCCACCGAAACAGCCGAAACGTGAATAAAACAAACTCCAAAACATCTTCTATATTATATGTTGCGTAAATTTCCATTAGCCACATATATTAGGCATAAATTCCTATCTACCCTGAAATATATCCAAACATCTTCTATATTATATGTTGCGTAAATTTCCACTAGCCACATATATTAGGCATAAATTCCTATCTACCCTGAAAATATATCCAAACACATGTTCTATATTATATGTTCCAGCGAAACATCATAATATTCGGAAGCTAAATCTAATACCGTCAAAGGTATGGATCAACAATAAGTAAATAACTAATGGATGAATGGATTAGTTAACTGAAGTTGCGTACATCTGTATTGTTATTCAGTTTAAGTGTCAAGTTAACTCTAGTCTATATTAGAGAGGTTATTGGAAGTATATATACTTACTAGATCCTTGTGAGATGATTGGTTAGGTGATCCTTAAAAGATTGAACCTGAATACCCAAAGAGTGATCATCCCCTGCACGATCCAATTTAGTGACAATCTTATAGGCCGAATTATTAAGTTCCATTGATCCTGCCACAGCAAAGTTTGCGCCATGCTGAAAATACAGCGATGTATTACCCGCCATGGATGGTGGTGGCAGCGGCAACCCATATGCTTGAGCTGCATCAAACAAATCATCAAGTATTCTTTTACGGTTCATAGATACCATTTATTTTAACATACATGCATAAGGTCAGCCAGAAGAACTAAAAATATTTAAACAGTAAGTAAACGAGTGCTCTTGGATTGAAGCAAACAAGTTTTGGGAAGACTTAATCAAACCGATGTGTAGGATCTGATCTTGGTAATATAATTAATACACACACACGGCCATAAAAACTTAATTTGACATATACCAATAAAGTCGACAATCAGTCTGCCGTCGCACCATCGGCCATTAGGCTTATGAAAGTATGTTTCGCCATAAGGAGGTGAGCTGCAGCTGCCACCCTGCATGAGGCAAAAGTTTCCTGTATCCGTCATTGAATCACCAAAACTGAAAATGAGGTCGAAGCAACTGAGTGATTGAACAACGTGAGTGCTAATTAGGATGATGAGGAATAAGGAATACTGGACAACCGGTGAAAACTTGGAAGAAGAATCCATGGAAAATCGAGTTTTTCTATTGTTGTTTATTTTACTTCTACTACAAGATGGAAATGGAATTCCTTAAGAGGGAAAATCAACAAAATGGAGAATGGAAAAATTCAGATATGTCTGTGAGCTCAGGAATGTATCAAGTTCATTTCTGAATGGCATGCTAAATTTTACACCTTTTATAGCAGAAAACTAGCTAGTTTTTCTCTCTGATTGATTCCCCTCTCGGTGTATTATATTTAGTTTTGAAATTACCTATTTTCCCCTCTATAATTCATAAAATCATATTTACATTTTGAAACTTCAAAAACATACAAATTTAGCTATTTTAATGTTTTTTTCTATTAAAACTAACATTAAATGTATGAAGCACACATTTCACCCTTCATTAAAAAAATATGTAGCATGTTTTAGAAAACTGTCAATCTTTTTATGAGGAAAATGGGTCATTTATCTACTTCTGACGCTTACACAGTGTCATTTAGGTAGATGTTTGGGTGAGCGCAATAAGTAGAGAAATAACTCATTTGCTCTCGTAAACGATCCAATTAGAAGATTTGCATTTTTTCATAAAAATTCTACTAGCTAGTTTTTTAATTTTTAATGTAGGATGAAATGGGTACTTCATAAATTTTAAATTAGTTTTAACAAAAAAGATAATAAATTGGATAGATTTGTGAGTTTTTAAAGTTTATAAGAGTAAATGTGATATTATGCATTTTAGAGGGGAGAAATTCGTAACTTCCAAGTTTTTGAGGGGTATACATATGAAAATCTCCTTGTCCTTCATACTATTACCTACACATAACTTTGGATGTAGTACATCGTCCTATATATTGTTTTATATAGAAAAGGGTTAAAAAAGACAAGTCATGCAGATACAACTTGCGTGTCACTGGCCCATACGAGTCATCATTCTCCAACTTTTTAATTTTTTATTAGGCATGGCCAGTTCACTTGGGCCCAAAATATTTGACGCTAATGCTATTGGGTAGACTAAATTACAATCTTTATTCTATCGGTCTAACCATTTTAAATTCTTAATGCATGCTATTTTGCTTCCAAATACAATTGTCATCTAGAGTTCTAGACAGGCTCTTTAGTTAATGCAAGACAAACAAGATGTGTACTGTTACGAATACGGATACGGAATATGCGGATACGGATACAGTAGTAATACATATTTCAGTCATTCGAATATCCATTTTTCTGCAAATTTTTCAGATTCTATTGTTATTATTTTCTTAAATTTAATGTTTTATATATTTGTGATTGCATAACAAGTTAATTATATACATATTTTTTGAATAAAAATTCAAATTTATCTGTATGCGTATTCGTATATGATAATATTCGATCCGTATTCATATATGTATTTGATTAATATCCGATCTGTATCCGTATCCGAAAAATACAGATACAGATATGGATATGGTTTTACGTACCGCTATTTGATCCGTATCAGATTCGTATTCGTCCGCCCTTTATCTATAAATTATAGTGAGGAATTTAATAATATATAATTGTATAAAATCAAATAAGATTGTGCCGATTTGGATAGTAAAATTTCTGTCTAAAGACTGCGGAGTAGGTCTGATGCTCATCGGATCTACTTTAGATTCGATGAGTTTCAAGACCGTTCGATCCGCTTTAAGATCTGTGTACTCTATTTTAATATTTGTGCGTGTTCGTATCAATTTTTTTACATAAAAATATTAAATCGAATCAGAAGATTCTAAACTTTATCGGATTCAAAAGTAGATCCCATGTCAATCAAACCCACTCTGTTCTCCGGTACAAAATATAGAACCGAGCACAATACCAATTGGTCTTGAATTAACTAGAGTACGTGTCTGTCTAGATGCATGCCAATTGTATTTGGACGCAAATTAAATAGCATTGAGAATTTAAAATGCATGGATAAATATAATAAAGATTATTATTTAGTTCACCTAATAGCCTATAAGCGTCAAATATTTTGGGCCCAAGTGAACTGGCTATGCAAAAAAGATATATATATCTATGATAAAAAATAAGAGAAATATAAATCCTCTGTGGGCCAGCGACACCGACACGCAAGTTGAATATGGTTAGCGATGATTTGAAATTAGTATAATCAGAATCACTCGAAACAATAACTTTCTATACTTAATAGCCTTTGTTTCTTTTAATATATATATATATATATATATATATACGGTGACACGCAGGTCAATTCATTAGATGGAACTTAATTGACACGATTATAAAAATTATAAATATTTACTCTCCGATGTGTTTCGTTTTTTATTGTATTTGTAAATTTCTAGGATGGTGAGCGGCTCAGCTCAATAATATTTTTGGGAGGCATTCCGCATTCGACACGATGTTTCCAAACCAACTTTTTACATCTTTCTTTATTGTTATTTATTTTTGCAAACCAAGTAATTTGTGTAAAACTATTTTGTGTGAATATGTTTGTGTAAATAAATAAGAAAATTATTTCTATTGTATTTGTATGTTTGTGTAAATAAGCTGCATTCAAGCATGGAAAATATGAATACATTAGTTGGGTCAGTAAAAAGTTTTGCTAGGAGAATAATTTTAATCAACAAAATATAGGATAATATAACTGAATAAGAAAATTCAAAGGCCACGGATTGAAACAACAGCTGACAGAATTATCAACTCCCACGAAGCATTATAAATTAATACCATAGAAGGAAAAATCGGAATATGAATCGGAATCGGTCACTTGACAGTAGAATCTAAATTGGACAATAGTCATTTAATATCGTAGTTCTCTATGTTGCTGAGTGAAATAATTTATTATTCATATATATATTGTTGGTATTTATTTATTTCTATAATATAATTTTTATTATTATTATTACTATTATTATTTGATTAATAATGGTCGCCATTAATTGTTATATTGTTATTCTTTAATCATTTTCATTATAAAAAACATGTACTTCAATAATACGATTTCATTAGAGTATCATTCCAGAATTAAATAGAACAACTATAAAAAATTGAATTTAACTCAAATAGTTAATTTGTGTTTTTCCTTCTTTTCTTTTTTTTGAGAAAACCAAATGATTCTATCTTTGCAAAGCCATCATGGAAATTTGAGTGATTTTTAAGGCAACAATTTAAAATGTCTCTTTAAGGCAATGTTTTTAAATGCAGTTTTCATGCGATATGTGGAAGGTCACCGCATACCGCATAGGTGAATTTTTATGCGGACTTATATATGCAGATTTTAATTGAGAATAATCTACTAATACGGATACAAATATGGATACAAAGAAATAGTTGTTGTATAATTGAATTAATATGACAACAAATATTAACTCTAAAACTAATAACATATTAAATTTCGGATAATTAAGTTATTACGAAGTTATTAGGCCGAAATACAAAAATTTAATAAAACATTCAAATTAAGTTCAAAAATAATTAGTGGTACATTATAAATTTCAAAAATTTAATAAAAATAAGAAGCCTCTCAAAGGTCTATAAAAGCAGCTGGGACAAATTAGAATATCACTCAACTGGACTCCTCCGTCCGAATGGGGAATTGGATTGGGTTTCATTTTTTTTTGAAAAAATTATGAAAATATACTCATTATTCGAAATAATTATATAATTGTGTTCCATTTTAAAATCTTATTCTATTATATTAAAATCTTAGTTTCCCCTTGCCATACTTTTTATTTTTCAAAATTATATAAAAAAATATTGAGTATTAGATAGATTGTAGTGAAATTTAGTTTTCATAGAAACATTAATTAAAAGAACAAAACTAATGGAACCCCATAAAATCCCATAATTAAAGGAAACAAATCCATGATTTGATTTCTTTAGCCATTAATTTCGATGCTGCCTCCTTTCCTTCTCTCCTTAAGGAAATTTCTGTAGAAATATAATTTCGAACTGCTTATTCGGTTTCTTTAGATGCTGAATTCTGATGTGGTTTACTGTGTGGTTGTGTTTTGATGTGGCAGCTAATCATGAAACCGACCCACTTCCTTTAGAGTCCGAATTCTGATATGATATATATAGTACTAAGCAATGTTATCACAACCGGATTGGACATAAATTCGGTAAATATTCAGGTCAATAGTTTATTAGTCAGATCGACCAGTGGATCAACTGATTCAATTGTTGGTTTATTAAATAATAACATATATATATATATGAGATATGAGAATTGTTATAAAATAATTATATTGTTTATATTGTATCTATGAAAATTCACACGCCTAGCTATATATCCAACAATAATATAAAATAAAATTTTTAGGTATATTTCAAAATTTAACATCTAAATAGAATGGAAATGCCGAAAATATTAAAGGAGCATTGTACATCACAGTCTACAGGCACTCAATAAGGCCCCAATATTTAAATGAAGTTGATTGGTAAGGATAATAGCACAATATTTAAATGAAGTTGATTGACAACCAGGGACGGACCCGATAAGGCCCATATAACTGCAATTGCCAACTTTTGAATTTTATAAACATTTTTAGCCCATGTATTTTGGTGATATTGCCTATTCCTGATAATTAAATTTGTCTACTCCTATGTCAAATTAATTAATTATAATAACTAGATGTGAGTCCATTTATGTAGGCTCTTAGTGGACTACCGGACTGGATCCAATTCACAGCCCACCCATAATGCCACTGTAGAGAATAATAGACATCAATTAAGGCCTTTTGGAAAGACCTGATACTAACAAAAGCCCAATTTGTTTCCTCAACGTCTCTTGCATTCCGCTTTTTTATTTCTTATTTTAGGATAGTGATATAATATCTCTTGTTATGCTCCCGGAAACAAAGTTACTAATTCCAACACATCAATATTTTGACAAAAGGGTTCCACTTTCCTTTTTTGTTTTTAGGATTGTGATATGATGTATCCTTGATAGGGCATTAGGTGAAGGAAAAGATTAAAATAGGAATTAGGTCAAGGAACCAATAACAAATGAGAAATGTAAGACATAATATAAAGGAATTGATATACTTTGGTATATGCCCCACCCCCTTAATAATTCTATAGTAAACTAAAAAGGAAATTACCCTTGGTCCTCTTTCCTAGATCAAAGGTTCAGCAAATAAAGAGCTGTGGGCTGTCACAAGAAGATCGCAACTCAGATAGAACCTTTATCATAGCTTCTCGGGGTCGATACATTGCTTCGAGGGGAACAGCTTTAGGAAGAGTCAGACCGGAACCTTCAGTCAAGTCGATGAGTTCATCCCCAGTTCTATCCCACTTGAAACATTGAATCAATGTTCCTAATATCAATCCGACTTCACGCATGGCGAGGCCTTCTCCCGGGCACCTTCTCCTACCCATCCCAAATGGTATCATCCATCTACCCTCGGCTTTACCATTCTCGAATCTCTCCGGCTTAAATTTCTCAGGTTCCTCCCACATGTCGGGATCTCTGTGTATACTATACACATTCACTAACACCATAGTCTTGAATGGGATGTTGTAGCCTCCAATGGTTACATCTTCGCGTGATTCATGAGGCACGAGAAGTGGTCCACCAGGGTAAAGACGGAGCACCTCGCTCAGAACGCATTGAAGGTATGGAACCTGTGCCATGTCAGACTCCTCTATCAACCTCACGTTCCCGACATGCTCGTCAATTTCAGCCGCCGCCTTCTTCAGCACTTCTGGATTGTTCAATAGGTTGGCCATTGCCCATTCTACTGTGTTAGCCGAGGTATCCGTTCCAGCAAGTAAGATGCCCTAAATTTACAATGACAAAATTAGTTAAACCAAACTCTGACTTGAAATTAGAAAAATATAACTACTCAATATAATTATTTTTGGTTGTACTTGTTTTCAGTTAAGGGCGCTTAACATACCAGGCTGATGCTTTGAATTATATGGTCACTGTATCCCTCTGGATCCTTTCTCTGCAATTCAAGCAAATGAGCTATCATTGTTTTCTTTGTTTCAGCACTACTTGTTCGGTTCTCTTCGATTAGCTTTCTGATCATCTCTTTCTGTTGCTTTGACAAGTGTGCCTTTTTCTTCATCACTCCATTTAGATCCAGGAACCGAAGCACCGGTACGAAGTCTTCGATATTAGATGCCCCACTCAAGGCGAAGTGCTCCTCCACGGCTTCCCTAAACCGTTTTGTCTCCTCCAAGTCATCTATGTTATCTCCATAGAACCTCTTCCCTGCTATTGTTGTCATCAACACGTTAAGCGACAGTTCAAATAGATTTGTTTTCAGCTCAAGCTTCTTAGACCCATTTGATCCCTTTGATCCAATACAACAATTCTTCCAAGACTTGAAGAGTCGGCGAGCCATGTCTTGGACCTCTCTGGCACGTACATCCGACAATGCATGTAAACGCTGAGCAGAGAGGAGCTCAACAGCTGCAATCCTCCTGACACTACGCCAGAAGGGACCATAGTTGGCCCTACCTGTGCTAACTATCTCGACTTCTCCATTGTTGAGTTTGGCTGAGGGTAATTGTGGTCTGTTAGCTAAGGCCAAGTCGTGGGTGGTGAAGCACTCTTCAGCCAATAATTTAGAGGAGATGACGAGAACCGGCCGAGGACCAAACCGAAGAAAGGTAATGGGGCCGTATTTTTGTGATATGCGGGCGAGGGCATGGTGGAGGGGCTTTTTGAAAAGATAGAGGTGGCCGATAAACGGCAGTGCCAGAGGACTTGGAGGCAGTTTACTTTTGTTCGTTGTATAAGAGAGAATAAATTTTACAAAGACAAGGAGAGCATCAGAGCAATGGAAAGGAGGATGCTTTCTAAAGCAAAGGAATTAGACATTGCTAAATTGAGTAGTTGCTGTATCATGATTCTAGAATTTCTAAAAGATGAATATGTGATGTGGTTACTGAGTAGGATTGAATAGGAATCTGATAGCAATAAGTGATTGATAAGGACTGTTCGGTTCTCTTTGAGGTTCGTTCAAAAAATTAAAATTATAAACTAATAGTGAGTCTAAATATACGGTGACGCGTCATGTTCCAACTATCGTAAGGAGGCGCGTCATGATATTCGTTCACACCACAAATCATCCCCAAAGGACTCTCGAGGCGAGCACCATAATTTTTTTATTTTTAAAAATTATATAAAGGTTAATATATAATATTAATAGATTGCGGTGATTTTTGATGTGATCAAGTTTGTTAATTAGCATAAAAGCTGGAAATAAATCTGCTGTGATTTCAAAGAATCGCAGGAGTCTGCTATTTCAAATCTAACTGTTAGAGAGCTTGCTATTCCAAATTTAACTATTAGGAAGTTTGCTATTCCAAATCTAACTGTTCATTAGTTTTGAGATTTGTCCATAAAAACCAATTTTTTTTTAGATTCGTGCATTTAAAAAAATTAATGGTTAGATTTGAAATAGCAGGCTCTCTGCAATTCTTTGGAATCGCAGCAGATTTATTTCTTATAAAAGCTGGACCGGACCAGACGGTGAACAGGAATGAATGGGATGCTGCTCTTTTCCGGTTTGATTTATTTGAAAGTTCATTCATGCAAATTGAACCGGAAAAAACAGAATTAAAGAACCGGTTTGTAATAAAAACGCTAACTTGTTAGAAAGCCAGTTTTTAAAGTGGTTCAGTATTTCATTTTAAATGAGAGAGAGAGTAAAAAATTTGCACATAGGTTGAATTATTTTTAAAAACGATAATTAGAAAAATACAATTTATAAAACTAACTTCATTGGTTTTTTTTTTATTTTTACAAAAACTATAAGTACCGAATAGGCTATTTGGTACTTCTCATTTACATTTAAGCTGTACTGAATAGTACCACCCAATTTTACCCTTTTAATTAGCATAAACTACGAATAAATTGTGAAACTGGAAGGTACCGAATAGGCAATTCGATATCGCTTAAATATAAATGAGATGTACCGAATAGCTTATTCAATACTTACGTTTTTTGTAAAAAAAAAAAAAAAAATTCAATCAAAGATGGTTTCCCTAAATTAACTTTGAATAATTAT
This sequence comes from Carex parvula, assembly GCA_025461045.1. NCBI lineage: Eukaryota > Viridiplantae > Streptophyta > Magnoliopsida > Poales > Cyperaceae > Carex > Carex parvula. Next base: position 288,845 of record JAJGRW010000841.1, read on the forward strand.
GGTTTTTAAAAAAAATTGCATAGGCTAGTTGGCAATTATATCCAAGTACATAATCACGTGCTTAAAATTTGCACATAAAATCTCAAATATTTCATATATTTGGAAGATACAGTTATTTATAATATAACTATATAAGAACAATATATTTTTCATACATATATAATTTCAAAAAAACAATAAATATTAATTCATTATAATTATCGTAATTTTTTTTTAAAATACACTTAATAATTATCAAATAAAAATAAAAAAATTGAGTGATTATATTCTTAAGAAGAACATTCAATCCTTTTCGGCATTTCCGTTCGATTTAGATGTTAAATTTTGAAATATACCTAAAAATTTAATTTTATATGATTGTTGGAACCCCACTCCACTTGATAGTAGTTGAGCACCGGTTTCAGTTGTGCTGTCCAGGCTATCACAGAACGGTTACCTTGGCCACTAGAAATATATATATGCCAAGGTGTAGCAGCCAATTGCAGTGAACTTGTTGCGTCTGCTGGAGAAAAGAAATGGTTTTAATTGAGGACTTGGACATTAGTTTTACCCAAGAATGGTTTTGGGGGAGAAAAGGAGTGGTTGCATGTAAGACTAAATCCATCCAGGTAACAGCCTGGAAGGGTGCCGAATGGATAGGGGATGGTGATATTTCCGATAATCTCTATCCGTATCTGTATCCAGTTGATATCCGATCCATATCCGTATCCGGAAAATTAAAAAGAATAAGAATATGGTTTTACCACTATCCGCTCCATATTCGCTCCGTTTTCACCCCTAATAACATTGCCAACGGTTAAATATCTTTTGTTTTAATTCAACTTGTACCAAAGTTGAAATGCACGACGTACAACATGTGTTTTTGTTGTGAACATATCATATTTTAGCACAACATGTGTTTTTGTTGTGAATAATGGTAAGAAATGTGAACTGGAAATTAATGGATCATGTGCACACTGCTAAAACTTTGCATTTGACTAAGCATCCCGAGGGAACTCTAGAGCATCAAAACAAAGGCTCATTTGACTAATTATCTTTTTAATACAAAATTGTTAGTGGCTTACGCCATCACTAGTACAAAAACGCATAGTATACATGGCATATTACACATGTTTACTCAAAATTTTCATTAAATCTGCGTCCAAATCAAGAAAACACTGTTCCGAAAATTTAGTCAAATTATTATACACGGTTTTACTATTTACAACTGTGTATAAATGTACTTCAACATTCATACACGGTTGTAAATAGTAAACCCGTGTAAGTTGGAGGGTACTTTCAATAGTTTTGGATCACATTTTTGGACGGGTGTCTATTAGATCCTCCAACAATTTTACACGGTTTTACTGTATGATCCATGTGTGATGAAAAAAATACAAGTTTTCCCACATCATCGATCCGTGCCTTCCTATTATAATGCATCTCTCTCTATTTTTTCTAAGTTATTTCTAAAGCATTTCTTTCCTGTAGGTTGTACATGTACTAGTGTGAGAGAAGTAAATCTAAACATGCGAGGTTAGGGCTAGTGATAAGGCAAGAGAGACGATATCTTCACCCAAAAAATGATTTCCGATGAAAAAACTTCAAACAGGCGTATCTCGAAGCTCGAGTGTCCTATTTAGGAAATGACTATTTTTCGGAAAACTTGAGAGAAGATATTGATTTTGACCTCATAGCGATTATCGGAATATCTGAATTGCAAAACAACAAAGTGAAGAGCCTCAAAACATGAGTTGAAGTTTCTGATTAAGTTTTTCATTTCTAATGCATTGGTCAAGTAAATTTAGGAAGTCTCAGATCTAAGATTTTTTTATTGTATTTTCATTTTTTTTAGTTAAAATGTTATTCATGTAACTAATAACATGTGACGTAATTGTAATTGTTGTTTATAATTTGGTAAATGTAGTGTTGTAGTGTTTATATTTGAAATTTAGTTTAGTATTTTTGGTATTTAGATCTAGGGTTTAATTTGAATTCAGATCTAGAGTTTGATTTGAATTCAGATCTTGGGTTTCATGTGAATTTTTTTTACAATAAATTCTTAAATTATACACAGTTTTTTTATTAAAAAGCGTGTAGGGTGTGCGTTTGTGTACACGGTTTACTTTTAAAACCGTGTATGATAACTTTTGGTGAAAAAAATTGGGAAAAAAATATATGAATTATACATGGTTTTTAATAAAAAAAACAATATAGAATTAGTGTTTTTGTACACGGATGGAAAACTGTGTAGAAGCCCATTTTTTTAACGAGGTTAGTAGCGTTTTCTGTACTAGTGCATAGGGGTGTCAACGGGTACGGTAAGGGTTGGGTCGAAGCATTTTCATACCTGTACCAGTTACAAATTGTTGTTACCCGTATCCTACCATTACCCGCTATAAATTATCTTATCCGTACCCTATCCTTATCCGTTATAGTTGTCGGATAACAAAACAGTAGCGGATAAATAACGGGTAATACTAATATAATAATTATTTTTATTATTTATTAAATAAAACATTAAAAACATATACATTCATTTCACACATGTATAGTACTTTAATGAAAAAAAAATCTGATCATGCTAAGCGCAAGTAAATCCATTAAAGTACTCTTTTCAATGCTTATTAATATATATATATATATATAATATATAATTTTCTCAAAAAAAAATTTATATATAATATATATAATTAGCTGATTTTCAATGTAGTCTTCTAAAATAATTTAGGAGTTTTACATAATCACCTTTACTACAAGAATGGGACAGTATCCACGAGGGATACTGTCGGTATACCCTCGCGGATACTGTCCCATTCTTGTAATGCTTGTACGAGAGTTAAACTGAAGGACATACGAAAATACCATATTTAACCACAAAATGTTTTTTATTACAAATAATTGTAAGAAATGTCAAGTGGAATTGTAATTACACCATCTATATATTTTTAATTAAGGAGGTCAGCAGTAGTGATGGAGAATGAATCATAAGCATACTCTTAAAAGTCATATAACTAGTTGCCAACAATTATGATTTTATATATCATCTATTTAAGTTTGCATTTGACCAAGCCTCCAGAGGGAGCTCTATAGCAACAAAACAAGCGCTCATTAACTGGCAAGGACAGGGACTTGAAACCAGCAAAACAAATATGAGTTAAATGAAATCAATAGATGACTCAATCCTTAGTTATAAAATCATTTAAACATACTTGTAAGGGATTAATAATATTTACACTCTCTTCTATATGAGATATATTTTCTTCTAAATGGAGGAAAAGAAATAAACTAAATTTTCATTAGATAATGTAGATTAATCTCTTCTAAAATAAACTAACCTATTTTCATCTGGCCCAATATATATCCCATTATCTAAGTCAGTCTAATGACCGAGGTATAGTTCTTCGTATGAGAAGATCTCTTAAAAATATATATACTTAGAAGTCTTGAACTTATTTATATCTCAAATTAAATACATATTGCGGTCTAGGTTTACATTGTATAACTATTAAGATACGGTTTTGAAATAATATTACCTCGTATTTGCGGAAGTTGCTAATTGCACATAGGTTATAAACTTATAATATATTGATGGGTTAAACTTAAGAACAAAGTTTTCAAATTTAATTATCAAATAAATTTATTAGATTATTTTTTCTTGTAAAATTAGTTACCTCATTTCATATTAGTCTTCAAATAAAAATAATTTTCTACCAAAGGTCAAATGCAGGACGTAAGAATATATTATTTTTGTCCAAAAATGCAAACATCTTTGTTCTTCAATTGGGAATTGTTATTACGTCGTCTCCAATATTTTAAGGATGTCAGCAGAATTAGTGGTTGGGATTGCACATGGCAGACTATTAATTTAATTGAAGAACTAAAAGTCATCCAATCGGTTGCCATCGCTTAATTATTAGTTAACTATAGTGAATAATTGACTTGAATTTCTCACACACACACACACAAAATTAAAACTCTACTGAATAATTGACCAAGGGGCATATTGACTTTAATTAATTACCAAGGGGCAAATGAATTCCTGTCCCAAAATTTGTTCCACTAATCTGCTTTAGCTTCAAATTAAGAGAGTTCCAAGGGCCGCAATTCAAGGTTTTAATATGTATCTGCAATAACAGGTGCTGTAATTTACAAAAAGTCAATAGACGATCCAATTTGTTAAGAATTAACAGATTTGACTTTACTATTTCAATTGGGTTTAATTAAGGTCCTTTTTGGAACCCGCTGAGTAGAAGTTTGGTTATGGACTAACTAATTATAATAACTAGATGTTAGTTCATCTATGTAGGCCTTTATTGGGCTATCCGACTATAGATCCAATTCACAGCCCATCAATAATGCCACTGTAGAGAGTAACAAACATAAATTATGGCCTTTTGGAATGACCTGATACTTACAAAAGCCCAATTTCTTTCCTCAGCATCTCTTATAGTAGTGCTCGCATTTGGATACTCCAGTTGTTGTAGTTGGCTCTCGTCAATCGTGGCAGTGGTATACCTCCCACCGACATTCTCCCGGAATTTTCCATAAGCTCTGATACCAATTGTTAGAATATGATATATTTCGGTGGAGGGAAGAGAGAAGTGCAAGACAGAATTTCTTGTTGGATAATTAATCTAACATTGGACTAATATGTAAAAATAAATTTGTATTGTATGCTGTCAATTTTATGCTCAATTAAAAGTGGTCATATGCGTTATATAATTTATGAGCATTAATGTGTCATGTAGGGCGTGGACCTTTAATGTGTACAATTAAGATGTAATATTCAATTTTATGATGGGTAGAATTGAATAATTACCACATTAGACAGCTGTCTTGGGCTGTATATTATGATTTGATCCCCAGAATACAAGGCCAATCTGAATTCGCTTCTTCTTATGATCTTATCCCATTAGAGAAGAGTGTGAGAGACTTTGGAGAAGGCTGAACAAAGGAGACTCTCTAAAGAGCTTTGCTATTCTGGAAGAACCGAATCGGTGGCGCTCTTTTGCACAAAACAGTCATGGATTAAGGTACGCTTCCGCTATTCAGTTTTATATTCAACACAGATGGTCCTGCGGTTTGGGATGGTTCACTGTGTGCCGCGAAAACATCCCAAAATATGAACATTTATGAGACCCGAACCAGTGACCTGTTGATCAAGGTCTTTGCGCACAACCAACAAAATTACAAAGGCTCATGCGAATTATTCGGTTAAGTTAATATACCACAAAACTTTGGCAAATCAAATTTATATATATGGCAGCATGCGAATTCCATATTAAATGTGACTTTGAGGTTTAAGCTTTCAGTTTTAGAATTAAGTTAATTCCGGTTTTAAGTATAGTTTAACTTTAAATCAAGATGATTATATTTAATCTAAATTCATATCGAAATAGAGAATCAAAATAAGAAAATTTTGTATTTGATTCTTAATAAAGTTGAGATGAATTTAGATTTTAAATTATTTCATGGTAAAATATACATTTATGAGTGGAACAGAGAACAGCGAAAGGAAATGGATTCAGATCGATACACCTTTATTAGTGATATAAGATGTAAAAATCTAAATACGCTGTGAATTGAGATACCACTACATATATATATTTTCAGTATAGCATAAGAATTAAGTTAATTATGGTTGAACTAAATCCACATAACAATCGAGAATCAAAAGAGGAAAAATATATATTTGGTTCTTAATAAATTAAGTATGGATTTTGATTTATGTTTAAACTGTAATTTTAGATTTTGGATATAATTTTAAGTTCGAATAAAAGGTATTAAGGTTATATATTTTAAAATAGATTGGTTTCAATCGCACCTCCCCAAAGTGAGCTCTCCTTTTGAATTAATTTATTTTAAAATATAAAAGGTTTTATTGTGTGCATGTAATGAGTGTAAATATTCGTCGGCCCAAAGGAAGACCAATATTTATTAAAGTTGCATGTGCGCCTTGTGGTAATAAGTGCAGTGATGATTGTTTGGTTTTTTTTACGTGTGATCAATTTAATCGGCCCAAAGGAAGGTTAATTGTTCGACATGTTACTTAATTATCAGTGCTTGATTACTATGCCAAGATATCATAAGAAGTTAATATTTTAGTCCAAAGACAACTTATTAATGGAACCGGTATCTTGAGGTAATGGGGTTTACCTTTATTTGAATTTATTATTATATATAGATATTTAATGAGTATGTAGTGTTTGTTTATTGTTCTAATTTTAGTTAATATCAATTCTAGCATCAAATTTAAGGGAATGAAAATAGAACTTATTATTAGTTCTAATAATTATGGATCTAGACATTGCGTTAAGGATTGATTCTCCAATACTACGGTTATGAGTACCTCTAATTTAAGAGGGAGAAAGAAAAATAGAAGTCAAATTGCATGTGTCATATGATCATAATAAAGGAATATTCTAGAAGCATTTAGGGCACTTTTACGAATAATTTGGTTACTTATGAATTTCTTTCGACTATTGAAAATAGATTTGTTAAGAATGAATAGTTTAAGTTGATACGATCTTGACAAATTAAATTTTCAGTAAGGTATAAAGTCAAAGGAATACATATAAGAAATAAGAGTATGGTAGCTGCATATACAACACCTCAATAGGAACAACAAAAGAAATCGTTTAAAACGGATGATAGTAGTTGTTTCTTTTGAATTGTTGAAAAATACAAAGGATTAAGCAATTCAGTACTTGTCATACTTTGCATGTCACGAAAAGTATGCTTATTAATATGGTTTGTTTTGAGATTAATTTAACTTTGATACTTAGACACACATGGTGGATAGATTATAGTGTAATAACTCACATCAGTGTGTCTATGCAAGGTTGTTCGAGTAGCCGTAGCCTAGTGATGGTGAAATATACATCTATATTGGCGACGACGAGAATATTAAATTAGACACCTCATACACATGTTATAACATGCTTTATTGATATCTACCAAAATAGAAATCAGTATACCAGATGATCTCAAACTTTTCTGATATTCGATATGTGAGTATGAAGTTTTATTTCCATAAAAATAACGCAAGATTATTATTTCATAAAAATAATTGTTTCATAAGATCTAAACCATATGGTTTGCAAATTCAGAAAATCCATCTATGGGCTCAATCAAGTATATTATCGACAATGGTATTCAAAATTCATCAAGTGATCATCTCGTTTGGTTTTGAGATGAATTTGGTCGATGAATGCATATACCATAACTTATGTGAGAGTAAGGTTACTTTCTTGGTTTTATATGTCAGTGACATATTGCTTGCCACTAACAATATATGTTTGATGCTTGACATCAAGAGATTTCTATTTAGGAATTTTTGAGATGAATGATCTTGATGATGCATCTTTTGTGTTAGGTATAAAAATACATAAAGAGCAATCTCGATGTATTCTCAGGCTATCACAAAATAAAGAGGTTTGTTTCACAAAAGAACTATACCGTATAGGTTTACAAGATGGCCTACATTAAAATAAACCATGAAATATCTCTATATATAAAGGAGACGAGTTTAGTCTCAATCAGTGCTCTAAGAATGATTTTAAGAATAAATTAATATACAGAAGATTTCCTATATTTCGGTAGTATGAAGTCTAAAGTATGCTCAGGTTTGTACATGTCTAGATAGTGCGTACATAATTAGAATGCGAAATTAATATTAAAGTAATTTAGAAGCAGACCATAAGATCGCAGCCAAAAGGGTCTTGCGTTATTTTTATGGAAAATAAAACTACATACTCACATATCGAATATCATAAAAGTTTGAGATCATCTGGTATACTGATTTCGATTTTGGTAGATATCAATAAAGCATGTTATAACATGTGTATGAGGTATCTAATTGGGGAATAACTGAGAAATTTTGTCACATGACTGCACAAAATGGATAGAAATTAAATATCACTCAAGTTATTTTGTGACAATAACCCGACAGTTTTATATTTCAACAATAGGAACTTGACAAGGTCAAAGTATAGAGATCAAGTTCTTAGTTGTAAATGAAAGAGTTCAGAATTGATAGTTGTCTATCGAGCATATTGGCACAAACTCCGTGATTGCAGCTGCATATTAAATGATTGTTACCTAATAGGTTTCATGAGCATATTGCTCGTATGGGTATCATGTCAAATTAAAGATCTTCAATTTTTTTTGAGAATATTCAGATTTTAGTGAGATTTTGTAATTATGCTTGTATGACATATGCGGTTTTCATTTTTTAAAGTTTAAGGATATTTCTACAGAAATAAAGTTTCAGTTTATTCACATTCTAACTCTATTAAGGTTGATCTCATTTAAAGGTGGACCTGTTGGAAATATGCACGTTATGATCACATTATGTGAAATTTTCATGCTATACATCCACATCATGATTCATATCATTCGGTTATGTCAATATATATGATCGCTGTTGGTTGAGTTACGAATAAATGTGGCAAAAACTGCTTTGATCCTATATTGATATAATTAATGGACGAAATTGTTCGGGACACATTTCAGTAATGACAAAAAAGGTGAGCTCACTACAGTTATTAACAATACAAAATTATAAGGTTTCACATATAGTCAAAGTGGGAGATTGTTGGATCATTAATCCAACGTTGGACTAATATGTAAAATAATTATGTATTGTATACTGTCAATTTTATGCTCAATTAAAAGTGATCATTTGCGTTATATAATTTATGAGCATTAATGTGTCATATAGGGCGTGGACCTTTAATGTGTAGAACTTAAGATGTAATATTCAATTTTATGATGGGTTGAATTGAATAATTACCACATTAGACAGCCAAGGGTGTCTTGGGCTGTATATTATGATTTGGTCCCCAGTATACAGGGCCAATCTGAATTCGCTTCTTCTTATCCCATTAGAGAAGAGTGTGAGAGACTTTGGAGAAGGCAGAACAAAGGAGACTCTCTAAAGAGCCTTGCTATTCTGGAAGAACCAAATCGGTGGCGCTCTCTTGCACAAAACAATCATGGATTAAGGTACGCTTCTGCTATTCAGTTTTATATTCACACAGATGGTCCTGCGGTGGCCGATGATGGTTTTCGTCGGTTCCAACATTTCTTGCCTCAGCCATTCAGTAACTAGAGGAGAAGGAGCAGCTGCTGGAGAAGTTGCATCAAGCAGAGTTGCAAAATGCGGCAAGTAAGGCAATGGAAGAGGCAAGAACAGAGAGCTTGCAATTGAAGGAGAGGTTGTTGAATAAGGAAAACGAGTTGCAGAGTATAACACAAAAGAATGATGAGCTATGGGCCCGTCAGTCAAAGTCTGAAGAAAGGATAGATGAGTTGAGTTCTCAGCTCAAGGAGGTGGTGACTGTAGAGAAAGCCCGAGAAATGCCTGAGGAAGCAAATCCCGTGTTAGATGTAGAAATTGAGAAGCCAAAAGTGGAGGAAGAAGAGTCTCTTCATAGGTGCAAAGAGGAAGAATCAAATGATAATGTCAAACAAGAAAGAGAAAATGGAGATGCAAAGGAAGAAGAGGTGGAGAGTAAAATGGCAGAGAGTGAGCCTCCACATGAGGAAAATGGTGTAGAGGATGAGAAGGTGGATTTGAAATCTGGTAATGGTAATCAGGTTGACAATGGATCAGGTTTGAATGACACGGGTAAAAAGGAGAACTTGATGAGCAAGAAAAAATCACCTTTGAAGAAGAACAAGAAGGAAGAGTGTAATTCAGTAGCAACACCGATGGAGCTCGGTACAAAACTCTCTAAGTTTGAAGGAGGAGATCGTATGGATGCAAGAAAGAAAATAATTAAGTTTAAGGGGGGATGTTGAAAATATAAACTTAATTATGTTATTAAAGTTAGGATCCCGTTGAATTCTGCAGTGGACAGATTTAAGGCTATTTTTAAATGATAATTTGAAAGGGCAATTCTAGATCATTCTGGGCAGTGAGGAGTCCATTTGATGTGTCTTGGAGTCTAGATTCAGATGGTTTAAGTTTCAAGTCGTTTGGAGTTCCCTACAATAAGTTATGGCAGTTTTAGTAACCAAGGGTCAGAATTTACTGTGCTGCTCTGTATTCTGTTTTGAGTTGTTTTGAATTCTGTTTTGTTTTTATTACTGTACGAATTTTAAGAGTCATGTCTAAGGCTATAAATAGAGTTGTATCTCAGTTGTAAACTAAGAGAGAAGAAAAAGACAATATATATTTGATAAAGAGAAAATATTGTTTGCGTTGATAAATATCAGAATCTGTCTCTCTTCCCTCCACCGAAATATATCATATTCTAACAACTAGTACCTCAAGTAAAGTCTATGCCTTTAATATAGTAAGGCTTGGGTGCTATGAATAGAATAAGGTCTTGCGTGCTACGGCCTCAAAAACCTATCATATAAACTTCAAACTTCGATTTAAGTAGCTCACTAAATTGGTTATATAATGAACTATTAGAATGCCAATTTTTACTATTTTTTGAAATTTTTTGATATTTTTTATGATTTACAAAAAATGAAAAATGGCTTAATAATAAAAGAAAATTGTTTATATTATAGATCATTTTTTGCCATCTTTCATAAATCATAAAAAATAGTAATAAAATTCCAAAAATAGTAAAAATTGGTATTATACAAGTTCATTATATAACCAATTTATTGAGCTACTTAGATCGAAGTTTCAAGTTTATACAATAGATTTTTGAGACCGTAACATGAAAGACCTTATGCTATCCATAGCACCCAAGCCTTGCTCATATAGTTTATGCCGAATGTTGACCCAACACCAACTATTGTTGAGTCAATGGATATGTAATTTACAAAGGACAAGAAAGAGAAACTGTGTGTTCATCCTTACTTTTACTTCACAGTCCATTCAATTATTTATAAACATAACTATATGCATGTATGTTAAATAGATATACATAATAGTTAATAACAAAATATCATTCATGGTTCTATCCTTCTAGGTCTGCCATACGTACAGGTATTGAAACTTTGATCAATATATAGATGGTTTTATTGCAAGAGGGGCTAGTATTTTAATGTGATGGGTGTGATGTTGAAACCTTGATATGTGGCACTAGATGTATGTATTTTTTTTATTACAGATAACTATCTATGATAAAAATCTGAATATCTGATAGTATATATTGTGAGTAGTTGAGTGTATGGCTAAGGAGGAAATATAATCTTGCAATTCATCTCATTACCTGAGATAAAAGTCTGAGATACAAAAAAAAAAGTTAATTTCCAATATATTTTTCTTACATGTATACATGTCCCAGAAATAAACACTACAAAAAAGAGCGGCAAACTTTTATTTTGCACAGTACACTCAAGAAACAACATAAGTAACAACTGAATCGCAAGAAAACAATGAAATACAATAGGTATAGAATTTCGCATCTTCACACAAAACCAATCAAAGACAATAATTACCTAACTTTGTACTGAATTATGTACCTTCACACAAAACCAAATTTGAATCAGGCTTAACCAATCCATCTCACCTGGGTCCTCCGGTGCTGATTTCAAACACAGTACTATATTGGGTACTACTAAAACCAGATGTGTCTGATATACTGGGAAGCAAGCTCTCCATCTCTTCTTGATCAATTTTTGGGCCAGGGAAGCTGTTATGGAATGTCGCCAACTTATCTAATGCCTTCACTACTTGCTTCATTGTCGGCCGATCTTCTCCTTTTGGGCTCACACACTGCAGAGAGATCTCACAAATTTCTTCAAGAACCTTCATAACATTCTCATCGTTAGTTACTAGTTCCACATCCACCATCTCACGATGCTCATTTTTCCTTGATTTTGAAAAAAAGGTTGTAGCCAAGGGCTGGTTTTCCCCTTTTTCATCTATATAAATTGCCTCCTTCCTAGTCAGGAGCTCCAACATCACTACCCCAAAGCTATATACATCACTTTTCTTTGTTATTATCTCTGTGTACAAGCACTCAGGGTCTAGATAGCCATGTGAAAAATGGACAAGCCCAACAATTTCGTTTACATGCACGGCACTTGAAGCTCCAAAATCAGACACCTTCGCAGTGTAGTTTGCATCTAGTAGTATATTAGCGGACTTAACATCGCTATGAATGATAGAGGGAGAGATAGATGAATGCAGATGATCTAGGGCTACTGCCGAATCCATAGCAATTTTTAGCCGAGTACCCAAGGAAATTGACCTTCTATTGCTCTTTCTATGAAGAAAATAAAAAAGTGTACCGTTTGGTACATACTCATAGACCAACATTGGAATTTTAACCTCTAAACAACAGCCCAATAATCTAACTATGTTCTTGTGGTTTATTTGTGAAAGAAGAATGATTTCATTCACAAATTCTGCTCTTTGGGTTTCTTCAACTTCCTTTGCTTTCTTTATGGCCACAACCTGGTTATTTTCTAACAATCCCTGGTACACATTACCTTGGCCACCCCTGCCTATTACATGATCATCATTATAATTATCAGTCGCATTTTCTATTTGCTTTTTACTGAACACGCGGAGGTGGTTGTCCATCATCTGATAGTATGTGTTGTACTCTTCTTTTTCCTTCATGTGCCTTTTATGTTGTCGACACCAAACTAGAACGAAACATACTCCCAGTAATACAGCAATACCAAGTATACAAGCTGCAGTCATGCATGAAAAATATGAATACATTAATTGGATGAGTAAAAGGTTTTGCTTGGAAAATAACTTTAATCAACAAAAAAAAGGATGGGATAATTGGATAAGACAATTCAAGGGCCACGGATTGAAACACCAACTGACCGAATTATCATCTCCCACGAAGCATTATAAATTAAAACGGTAGTTCTCTATGTTGTAGAGTGAAATAATTTATTATTTTTATATATTGTTGTTGCTATTTAATTATTTCTATAATATCATTTTTATTATTATTACAATTATTAATTCAATAACAACGGTCGTCATTGTTATATTGTTATCCTTTCATCATTTTCATTATCAAAAACATGTAATTCATACGAGTTCATTACAGTATCATTCCATAATTAAATAGAACAACCACAAAAAAATGAATTTAACTCAAATAGTTAATTTATGTTTTTTCTTTTGGGAAAACCAAATGATTATTTCTATCTTTGAATAGCCATCATGGAAATTTCTGTGTTTTTCAAGGAAACAGGTTAAAATGTCTGTGGAAACTATATAATATTTTACCATCGGTACCTGAAATTACTAAAAAGTTAATAAAATAATTTTCTTGTGTTGAATAGTAGATTATCAGCACCTAATATATTTGTATAGGACAATTGACTCGTAAAATGTCCTCAAGTAATTGCAACAGAGACAATAAAACTTTGATTGTGATTCCTTTGATAACGGCTTATCTTCACAACGCTTTGTTAAATCATGTAAATAAAATAAAAAATAGAAAAACACATATAAATATTTTCTTTTCCTTAATTAACTCTGTACTAATTTTGTACAATTTAATATATCATCTGATGGTTCCATTAGATGTAGTTAAATAAATACCAACCCTTAAAATTTAAAATTGAAGGCAATAACGCTTTTATTCTAGCTCTTTCTTTCTTAATTAATTTTTGAAGCCAAAAGGAATACTTACACGTAGCCACACGAGCGAAATAGGGAAATTTCTGTGTGCAATAATCTGTTTTGCCGTCACCTTTTGTGTATTTTGGGCAGGCACATGTGTAGTTTCCTTCTATGTTTATGCAACTGCCATCCTTACACGGGTGTTTGTCACATTCGTCGATGTCTGTCAAATTACAAAATCAAAGAGAAGAATTAACACTGCAGCATTTTGTGAATTAATACACTGATGCATAGTCTTAGGAGAACACATAGGGTAGGTTTAGCTTGCTGACATGCATGTTCTTATCTTATACAAGCAAATCTACTTGGTAGCAGCTGATGGTTCTTGACATTAAATTGACGGACAATATTTAAAATCTAAATTTATCGATAGTAAGTTAATTACCTGTGCATCCATTTTCGAGGTAGGGGTTACCCTCGTAGCCTGGCAAGCATTTGCAGATGTATCCGTCACCATTGGTCGTGTTGTCACATCTGCTTTGATAGCTGAGACATGCTCGGTTAGGGCTTTTCTCTACACCATCCTGGCATGTGCCATTCTCCCTGATAGCCCAGTCTAGTACAATTGGAAACATTTGATTATTTCTCTCATAGAATCCAAACCCTTCTAGATCCTGGACAGTGAAGTTGTACAAGTCTGCCTGCACCAGCGCAGCGTAACTGCATGGGTTGAACGACGAGGCATAGCTTCTATTGAGTTGCCACTGCACACTATAGTACTTGAGCCCTTCTGGGATGGCTGTCTGGCAACAGCCTAACCCGTTACACAAACCACCATCATCAGTTGTTCTAGTCAGGCTGCCACAGAAGGATACGCAGCCTGACGTGTATGAAGTGTTATCTTGCTGATTGCCAGAAATTAATGCGATGGTGTAGCAGCCAATTGCAGTGAACTTGTTGCGTCTGCTGGAGAAGAGAAATGGTTTGAATGCTCGGATATCAATCGATGGGTTGGAAGAATTCACATTGGCCGTCTCGTTATAGCAGTCATAGCTGATGGAATTGAGGATGCGCGCTTCAGCAGAAGTTATGTTGATCTCTAACACCTCGATATTTCGACCCAAGATTAGTTTCGGGGGAGTAGAGGAGTCGTTGCAAGTAAGATTAAATCCATCCCGGTAACAGCCAGCAAGGGTGCCGAATGGGTAGGGGATGGTGATATTCCCACATTTGTTTGGGCACCTGGGATGTGAAGTGGGAAATTCTGAGGTGGCTACGGTATTTGGTAAGATGATCATTAGGTACTTTATCAGTGCTACATAGAGAAAGAACTGCGCTTTTATCAGAGGAGAGACCATAATCTCTCTCGCTCTCACACACACAATTAAGGGTTGGTAACTGCAGAATATAAACAGATGAAGCTCTTTTGTCTACAAGGCCATTTATATGGGTTCTAACCCGTTGACGTTTAAGATAAATAATAAATTAATTGCATCACGATATTTGCAAATGCTAAAACGATACAGAAATTTGGAAAGTTATAATTTTTCAATGAATGTGAAAAAAAAAGACAGTAAATTCGTTAAAGTGCATGCACACAAAATTAACTTTAATCATCAAAATGAAAATTTTGAAATCTTACACATAATAGCAAGTGATATTCAAGAATCATTTATATAATTTATTCACAATAATTTATAGAAGCAGAACTCATGTCTTGCACATTTGAGGAGTTACAATTCATGGCTTCATTACAAAATATCTATAATTTATTATTTTGTACAACATATAGCTAAATACAGATCCATGGAATCAACGTTTTATTTTGTGCTTTGGTACCAAGAAACTCCTTGTTGATTTCATAATGAATGCCAAAAATATATATATATATATATATATATAACTGTTGCCAACGGTTGTCTTTGTACAATCATAAAATTTTCTACGGTTCAAGCACAAAAGATTAATTTAGCTGATTTCATTGGTAGTCTACTAAAATATTTTTGAGTTTTAAATAAAATCATACCAAAGTTCAAATTTAGGACGTACGAACATATCATATTTTACCATAAAATATATTTTATTGTAAATAATTGTCAGAAATGTCAACTGGAATTGTAATTAATTACATCATCCACATATTTTTAATTAAGGAGGCCAGCAGAATTAGTCTCGGAGAATGGATCATGGGCACGTCTTAAACATTTGCATTTCACTAAACAGAATTAATCATGGAGAATGGATCATGCGTACTAATTTTTATGTTATCATCCATTTAGTTTGCATTTGACTAAGCACTATAGCATAAAAACAAGCGATCATTAAATGCCAAGCACAAGGACTTGAAACCAGCTAAACAAATATTACTCAAATGAAATAGATGAATTAATCCTTAATTACTAAAAACATTAAAACGTACTTATAAGGGATTAATAATCTTTACGCTCTCTTCTATATGGATGGATTAATGGCATAAATTCATGAGATATTTTCTTCCAAATGGAGGAAAAAAAATAAACGAAAATTTCATTAGATACTATCACACAAAAGTCTAAAATAGATTAAGATTTTTTTTAGCTGAACCAATACATATTACTTTATCAAAGTCAGTCTAATGTCCGAGGTAATGTCTTTTGTATGAAACGTTGTATGTTCATGTTCAAACTCGGACTAAAGGATCTCTTAAGAATATTTATACTTAGAAGTCTTGGACTTCGCTTGACAGTCTCTGTCAAGATTTCAAAAAAGAAAAAAAAAAAAAAAAAAAGGCTGGACTTATTTGTATCGCCAAAACATAAATTGCGGTCTAAATTTACAGTGTTTTCCAATAAGTTGGTCCGATATATATAACTAGAGGAGAATTTCAATATCTCATGCCTTTCATATCTCATCATACCTCATATTTTATAACTTTATTTTTAAAGTCCAAAGTGTCATTTTGAACCTATCAACATGATATCCATACTAAAATATACTTGGAATTTAAATTTTATAATTTTTGAAAATAGTTTACTATTTTTTAAGATAGGTACCAAGTCAGTGTTTATGTACCATTCAAAATCAGTGATTTTGTACTTATCTCAAAAAATAGTAAAAAAATTTCAAAAATTATAAAATGACATCCCCAAGCATATTTTAGTATGGTATCATGTTGAGCGGTTTGAATCGACAATTTTGACTTTGAAAAAGAAATATAAAATATGAGGTATGATGAGGTATGAAAGGCATGAGGTATTAGAACCCTCCTCATATAACTATTAAGATATTTGGTTTCACTTTCCCTTAATTTGCATTATATTGGTGAAGAAGAGAAAGACATAATTAATTATCTTACTTTATTTTTTCTTGTAAAATTAATTACCTCATTTCATATTAGCCTTCTAAAATAGCTTTCGAGTTTTCAATTACGTCCCTTTTACCAAAGGTCAAATGCAGGACTTAAGAATATGAGGAGGGTTCAAATGCCTCCACTTTTCATGCCTCCACCATGCCTCCATATTTTAAAACTTTAATAACTCAAAATTTAAAACTTAAAAGTCAAAATAAAACCGTTGGATATGATCTACTTCATTTTATCTATGTGCTCATAAAAAATTATCACATTTCGATTTTGTTTTTATGTGAATCAATAAGTTGAAAAATCAACGTCTAGAAATTATCCACATTAGTATGTTTTTTGCAAGCTCTTGATGACAACCAAAACAAAATTGAAATATCATAATTTTTTACACGTGTATAGATAAAATGATGTAGACCATATCCAACGGTTTTATGTTTACTTTTAAGTTTTAAATTTTGAGTTATCAAAGTTTTAAAATATGGAGGCATGGTGGAGGCATGAAATATGGAGGCATTTGAACCCTCCTCTAAGAATATACCATCTTTGTCCAAAAATGTCAACAAGGAATTGCTATTACATCGTCTATAATATTTTAAGGATGTCAGCAGAATTAGTCCTGTGGAATCAATGAACCTGGCATACTTTTTAATAAATTAATTAAAGAACTAATTTAAAGTCGTATAATCTGTTGCCATCGCTTATTAGTTAACTAGCTAGTGGTACCTATCATAACATTATCCTCACACACACCCACACACCCACAAAAGATAAAATTCTTCCAAATAAATGACCAAGTAGCTTATTGACTTTAATAACGAAGAGGCATATGGATTGCTATCCAAAAATTTGTTTCACTAATCTGCTAGTAATTTCAAAATGGGAGCAGGGGTCCGTCTGATGGGCATCCAACTCAAATCGGTTCGATTCCCGTTCGGAACTGTCTGATTCGCTTCATAATTAATTCGTACATGCTGCTTAAATTTTCGTATGGATCAAGTGCGTATGAATCATGAAACGAAATGGATGGTTTTAAGCAGGTATCAATCGTACCGATTTGAGTCTGATGCCCATCAAACACGCTTAATCTGTTAACATCGTACCTTTATCATTGCTTCTCCTTCGGCGGGTCAATTTGAATAATCTTGACATGGAAACCAGCAATAATGTTTACGCTCTCTTCTCTATATATACAAAGATTAGTTACATATACTAGTGAGCAATTTTCTTCGGAAATGAAGAAGGAAAAAATACTACTAAAATTTTACTAAAAAAATAAAATTATTACAGAAGACTAAAAATAGATTGACCTCTTTTTAGCTGGCTCAGATTCCTTTTGTGGGCCATATATATACTACAGAAATTTAGTTCAGCCTAAGCCCACATTATAATTAATTGTAGTATCTTAGTCTTCAAAGTAGAACAATCCAAATGCGCATAGGAATTGTTATTTTGTTATTCCAGTATAGGCTATTTTTGTATTAGTGTAATGTAAGGCCGCCAAATTTTGGTTAAAGAATAAATTTTTTTATTATGTATCTGCAATAACAGGTGCTGTTAATTTAATTACATAAACGATCCAATTTCTTTAGAAGTTAACAGATTTGAGTTTACTATTTCAATTGGGTTTAATTAAGGTCCATTTTGGAATCCGCTAAGTAAAAGTTTGGTTATGGACTAACTAATTATAATAACTAGATTAGTCCATTTATGTAGGCTCTTATTGGGTTTTTGGGACTAGCTATATAGACCCAATTCACAGCCCACACAAAATGCCACTCTTGAGAGTCATATAAATTAAGGCCTTTTGGAAAGACCTGATACTAACGAAAGCCCAATTTGTTTCCTCCACGTCTCTTGCATTCCGCTTCTATTTCCTATTTTAGGATAGTGAATTAGTGATATAATATCGATCTCTTGTTATGCTCCAGCCTCCACGAAATAAAGTTACTAGTTCCAACACATCAATATTTTGACAAAAGGGTTTCCTTTTTCCCTTTTTTTTAGGATTGTGATATGATGTTCCTTGATAGTGCATTCATCTGTCGTCAAAGTAAAATTGTGTGAAAAAGATTAAAATAGGAATTTGGTGAAGCAACCAACCCCTCATAATCATTCATATACAAGTGGTGTCATTTTTTAGTGTTAGAGGTGATAGATGAAGAAATGTAAACCATAACAAATGAAAATGTAAGAAATAACATAAAGGATAGATGAAAACTAAAAAGGAACTATTACTAATGGTCCTCTTAACTAGATCAAAGGTTCAGCAAATAAAGAGCTATGGGCAGTCACAAGATGATCACAACTCAGATAGAACCTTTATCATAGCTTCTCGGGGCTGATACATTGCTTCGAGTGGAACGGCTTTAGGAAGGGTCAGACCGGAACCTTCTGTCAAGTCAACGAGTTCATCCCCGGTTCTTTCCCAGTTGAAACATTGAATCAATGTTCCTAATATCAATCCGACTTCACGCATGGCGAGGCCTTCTCCCGGGCACCTTCTCCTGCCCATCCCAAATGGTATCATCCATTTACCCTCGGCCTTCCCATTCTCAAATCTCTCCGGCTTAAATTTCTCAGGTTCCTCCCATATGTCGGGATCTGTGGATATGATACACATTCACTAACACCATCGTCTTGCATGGTATGTGGTAGCCTCCAATGGTTACATCTTCACGTGATTCATGAGGCACGAGAAGAGGCCCACCAGGGTAAAGACGGAGCACTTCGCTCAGAATGCATTGAAGGTAGGGAACCTGTGCCATGTCAGACTCCTCTATCAACCGCTCCTTCCCAACATGCTCGTCAATTTCAGCCGCCGCCTTCTTGAGCACTTCTGGATTGTTCAGTAGGTTGGCCATTGCCCATTCAACTGTGTTAGCCGAGGTATCCGTTCCAGCAAGTAAGATGCTCTAAATTTACAATGACAAAAATAGTTAAACCAAAATCTGACTTGAAATTAGAAAAATATAACTACTCAATATAATTTTTTTTTGTTTGTACTTGTTTTCAGTTTAATGGCGCTTAACATACCAGGCTGATGCTTTGAATTATATGGTCACTGTATCCCTCTGGATCCTTTCTTTGCAATTCAAGCAAATGAGCTATCATTGTTTTCTTTGTTTCAGTACTACTTGTTCGGTGGTCTTCGATTAGCTTTCCGATTATCTCTATCTGTTGCTTTGACAAGTGTGCCTTTTTCTTCATCACTCCATTTAGATCCAGGAACCGAAGCACCGGTACGAAGTCTTCGATATTAGATGCCCCGCTCAAGGCGAAGGTCTCCTCCACGGCTTCCCTAAACCGTTTTGTCTCCTCCAAGTCGTCTATGTTATCTCCATAGAACCTCTTCCCTGCTATTGTTGTCATCAACACGTTAAGCGACAGTTCAAATAGATTTGTTTTCAGCTCAAGCTTCTTAGCCCCATCTGAGCCCTTCAATCCAATACAACAATTCTTCCAAGACTTGAAGAGTCGGCGAGCCATGTCTTGGACCTCCCTCGCGCGAACATCCGACGACGCATGTAAACGCTGAGCAGAGAGGAGCTCGACTGCTGCAATCCTCCTGACACTACGCCAAAAGGGACCGTAGTTAGCCACAGCTATGCCAACGATGTTGACTTTTCCGTTGTTGCGTTTGGCTGAGGGTAATTGAGGTCTGTTAGCTAAGGACAAGTCGTGGGTGGTGAAGCACTCTTCAGCCAATAATTTAGAGGAGATGACGAGAACCGGCCGAGGACCAAAGCGAAGAAAGGTGATGGGGCCGTATTTTTGTGATATGCGAGGAGGGCATGGTGGAGGGGCTTTTTAAATAGATAGAGGTGGCCGATAAACGGCAGTGCCAGAGGACTCGGAGGCAGTTTCCTTTTGTTGGTGGTGTAAGACAGAACAAATTTTGCAAAGATAAGGAGAGCAATGGAAAGGAGGATGCTTTCAAAAGCAAATGAACTAGACTTTCTGAAAGATGAAAATGTGATGTTGGTTACTGGTTACTGAGTAGGATTTCAGATCTGTGGATTATGTTGAGCAATGCAATGATTCAATGGTCATGTATGTGAGGCTTATAAATAGGATTGAATAGGAAAATGATAACATCAAGTGTTGAGTTGAATATTCTATATGTTGCCTCAGGACTTCCAACCAAATAAAGGATTAAAAAAAAAATTAATTTCATGCGGTTGGTGTGGAATTAAGACCGTTTGGTTCTCTTTGAGATTCTTATAAAAAATTAAAATTATGAACTAATCGTGCGTCTAAATAGATGGCGTGAATCTTATTCAGGTTTTGCACTGGATCACAATTGAGTGTGGGTGAGCCCCATGTTGAATGAGGGTTCAAATGTTTTATGTTTTTCATGTTTAATTCATGTCCTATGTCTTTATTTTTATTTTTAAAATTCAAATAATTGATTTGAATTACTCAACAACAGGATGGATACAAAATCATTGTTTTTGAAAAAAATTACTACTTTTTAGATAGATACAAAATTATTGTTTTTGAATGTTCCCCAGTTTCTGAAAAACATTAGTTTTGTGTCTACCAAGAAGAATAGTAAAACAAAATTTTAAAATATGAAATTTTGTCTCAAAACACATTTTAATATAAAAATTACGTTAATAGATCGTTTTAATTTTGGAAACGAGATAAATAAAACACATAAGATACGAATAAAATATAAAAGATACGTATTATATTTGAATATATATACCTCGCATGATTATCCGGATTTTAGTCAAAGTCACACCTCGTGAAATTAATAGACTTGTAAATACTAAAGATGACACGTCATGTTCCAACAATCGTAAGGAGGCGCGTCATGACATAAACGACAAATTAATAGAGCGTTTCGTGTACACCACAAATTGCCCCCAAATGTCTCTCGAGGCTTGCGCTTCCAATTGTACAGGACAAATCCTGAGATGGATTTAATCCCGAAATTTTTATTGTTGACATAAAAAAAAAAACTCAAATTAGATGAATACCACCTCCAGGAGTCTATTCAATCATACCACCCACACCAACTGAGTTCACGCACCAAATAGGCGGATGCGCGCACTGAATTGGCGCACCGGATGTGCGGACTGGATTGGCGCACCCAAACCGTCTGGGAGTTAATCTCTTTGTAATATCTTAGTAGAGTGACATCACACTATCTCAGCACATTGGACTTGTGTGTCTTGGAACTTGGAACTCGTACACCTAAATATAATTTTTATATCACCTTTTGGGAAAGGAGCCATCATCTTATTATAAAATAATAACTATATGCTTGCCTTGTGTTTTGTTTGTATCAATTAATTAACTTTGATCAAATACCTGGTGCGCCAACTCAGTGCGCGCATCCGCTAATTTGGTGTGCGAACTCAATTGGCGTGAGTGGTATGATTGAAATTAGATTCAAACAGGTGGTAATCATTTAATTTTGTTTTTTTAGAGTGTCAACTAAAAAAATTTCGGGATTTAATCAGAGATTCCCTAGGACAGAATTTTTTAATTGTAAGAAAATAGATTCGGTTTTTTTCTGAAAATATCTAAAGGAAGCGTACTAGGGACAGATATCCTCCCAGATACCTGACTCAAGCAAATTGCAACAGCCGGCCCAGATTAATTCTATCTAGGCCAAACTCAATCCGGTGCCTATTGAGACTATAGGGGGTATGTTTTTAGATTCGTGCCATGTTAAATGGGCCGTCCGATCGCAATTTGCTTGAGTCAGGTAACCTGAGGTGATGTGAATTCAGCGTACTAGTTAGAGGTGAAAATGGAGCGGATACGGCTGATAATGGTAAAATCATATCCATATTTGTTTTTATTTTTTGAATACGGATACCGAGCGGATATCAGACATATCAGATGGATACGAATACGGATCCGGATCAGATTGGATATTTACTAAAATAATATTAAAAATATTAAAGTTCATTATATTTATTTAATTATAATGATGAATAACATAAAGTTTTCATAATATATATTAAAATATATGGTATATATCTACATTGGTAAGGATAATAGCACAATATTTAAATGAACAAGTTTTGCTGTAATGGACTGATGATGTTTTGTTGTCCATCCTGTTAGTCTTGAGCTTAATTTATGAATCTTAGATTGTCATTGAGGAATTCATATCCTTTGTATTAAAGTACCGTTTGAGTTTAGATCTGAACCATTCGTTACTAGCACGAATATTAAAGGAGCATTGTACATCACAGATCGACATGGGTCAAATTGACTCAAATTCTGATCAATTTTGATAAGATCAATTTTGATTTGTGCAAGTTGATAGCCAATCTAGATATTTGTTAAAAAGTCACAAACTTTTGTTGTTGACATAATTGAGGTAAAAAGTCCAATTGGTGCGGTCAATAATGTACTGCTCCTCAATAATGTTCAATTTGATATTTTTACCCGCCAATCAAGTTTTTCAATATATTTTTCAAAGGTGCGGTCAAATTCCAACTAAAGTCCAATTTGTGGAAATACTTTACACCAATTAAAGTTTAATTTGAAAAATTCTCGATTGGCGGGTAAAATATTAACATTATTTAAATAAAAATGAAAGATACCGAATAGTCTATTCGGTCCTTATAGTTTTTATAACAAAAAAAAAAAAAAAAAACCAATCAAGTTAGTTTTATAAATTGTATTTTTCTAATTATCGTTTTTAAAAATAGTTCAACCTCTGTGCAAATTCTTTACTCTCTCGTTTAAAATGAAATATTGTACCACTTTAAAAACTGGCTTTTTAACGAGTTGGTATTTTTATTACAAACCGATTCTTTACACTACAGCAAAAATTAGTATCAGCGACAGGTGCTGTTGCTGGTCGCTGAAAGTATTTTTCTCAAAAAATAAAAATAAATAAATAACTGGTTTTGGCGACCACTATTTTCAGCGACCATATCAGTGACCCCTTTTCTCTCCCGTCGCTGAAAGTGTTGGGTAAAATAGAAAATAGTTGATTTCACGCGTGCCAGTACTGAAATTGCACGCCACCCCTTTTCTCTCCACGCGATTCCGCCGATCCGCCGATCCAAAAACCCGTCTCCTCCACGCCACCCCTTTTCTCTCCTCCGTGTAAACGAGATTTTGGCAAGGAGCTCTGCCGATCCACCGATCCACCTCCGTCGCTCTCCACCTCGCTAATGCTATTTTTAAGCCAATCTAGATATTTGTTAAAAAGTCACTAATGCTATTTTTAATCCATGTATAGTTGTTGAGTTTCTGATTTGACAAAAATAATGCATCATCAGTGAGGTACTGCTTTTAAAGGTTACCATTATTTAACTGTTTAATTTTAGATGGCCATACAATTCTGACAGAAGTTGTAGACAGTCAGAATTTTGTACAGATAAAATCATTTCCATGATTTGGATACAGTATAGTAACAATCATATAGGTAACTGAAATTAAACCCAACATTTCACTTAGTAGTTACATACTAACAATATATCGATGAATGAATAATTAAAATCGTCTAATTTACCGACAAATTAAATTCGAAATTTAGAAGAAAAAGTTGCATGTTGAAGTTGATTGACTACCAATAAGGCCCATATAACTGCAATTGCCTACTTTTGAATTTTAGAAACATTTTTAGCCCATGTATATATTTTGGTGATATTGCCTATTCCTGATAATTAAATTTGCCTACTCCTATGTCAAATTAATTAATTATAATAACTAGATGCATATGAGTCCATTTATGTAGGCTCTTATTGGGCTACCGGACTATGGATCCAATTCACAGCCCACCCATAATGCCACTGTAGATAGTAATAGACATAAATTAAGGCCTTTTGGAAAGACCTGATACAAACAAAGGCCCAATTTGTTTCCTCAACGTCTCTTGCATTCCGCTTCTATTTCCTATTTTAGGATAGTGATATAATATCTCTTGTGACTCGATGTACTCACCTGATAGCTACTATCGGATTTTTCAAAAAAAGATATAATATCTCTTGTTATGCTCCCGGAAACAAAGTTACTAGTTCCAACACATCAATATTTTGATAAAAGGGTTTCATCTTTCCTTTTTTTTTTAGGATTGTGATATGATGTATCCTTGATTGTGCATTAGGTCAAGATAATTTCGGGACTGCCTTGCGTCATTCAACATATGGCTTAGGATCAATAATTCGAGTTCAAATTAGAAAGGAAACATACGGATGGGCATTATTTTTTAATTGATCGATTTTTTTTTTAAGATTTGAGGCATGTCTGACTCCTCTATCAACCCCTCATTCCCGACATGCTCGTCAATTTCAGCTGCCGCCTTCTTGAATACTTCTGGATTGTTCAGTAAGTTGTCCATCACCCATTCCACTGTGTTAGCCGAGGTATCCGTTCCAGCCAGTAAGTTGGCCATCGTCCAACGGATTTGACCGTTGCTTGTCACTCTGTCTATTAGCCTCGACTATCCGAGTTCGAATGAGGGTGCTATGAATTCGTTCCACCCCTGTATTATCTACTATATGAATAAGATACATGTTTTTTTTGTTGTTGCCGATGACAATAATACAAAGAGTTGTCTCCTTCCTTCACTCTCTTTTCTTTCCCTTATTGAGACTAGGGGTGGCAATGTGCTGCTAAAGAGCGAGCTAGGTCTCACTAGTAATTAGCTTATTTTTGGACAAATTTTAGTGAGAGTGTTTGAATTTTAGGTCCTGAGCTGAAACTGCTGCTCAAGATTGGCTCGTGGCTTGCCCGAACGAGCTGAGCTAGCTCCTCACCAATTCGTGCTGTATCTTAAATTTTCGTAGCACATCTTATCAATTATTGCTAAAATAAAATGACATTTATACGACAAATTATAGAGCAATACTCTTAATTTAAATGCAACTAATTAAGCCAATTAACTATCATAAATTAAGTTTACAGCTAAATTTATACATACTAAAATACCAAATTCATACAAACATAGTTCACAAAATAAATTTATGCGTACCAAATCAAACAAATTCACGCAAAATTAACTTTTGCTTAATTAATCCACACAGTCCATACAAATCAGTATAGCATTCATTGTATCCCAGAATGTTGACTCGCATCATGTTGTTTATGCGCAATAATCAAATCAGTATACAAATCAGTATACATTTTTTATGCGCAATAATGCAAGTTATTCTATGGACAGAAATGTGGTAAGCATCATGTAGAACTCGGTTAAGTCAAATCAGTATAAATGTTAGAACCAAGTAAGTTTACAACGCTGCTGTATCATCCAGAGCACAAATGTGGACCAGAAAAACCCATACACGGTTGTAAATAGTAAAACCGTGTAAATTTTGCATGGTTTTATTTTGCACGGTTTTATTATTTACAACCGTGTATAAATGTACTTCAACATCCATACACGGTTGTAAATAGTAAAACCATGTAAATTTTGACCAAATTGTACATGAATTTCTATTAAAAACCTTGTATGAAAGTTCGAGGGTATTTTCAACAGTTTTGGAGCACATTTTCGGATGGGTGTATATTAGATGCTCCAACAATTTTACACGGTTTTACTCTATGATCCATGTGTGATGAAAGAAATACAAGTATTTCCACGTCATCGATCAGTGCCTTCCTATTATAATGCATCTCTCTATATTTTTTCTAAGTTATTTCTAAAGCATTTCTTTCCTGTAGGTTGTACATGTACTAGTGTGGAGAAGTAAATCTAAACATGTGAGGTTAGGGCTAGGGATAAGGCAAGAGAGACAATATCTTCACCGAAAAAATGATTTGTGACAAAAAAACTTCAAATAGGCGCATCTCGAAGCTCGAGTGTCCTATTTCGAAAATGACTATTTTTCGGAAAACTTGAGAGAAAATATTGATTTTTACTTCATAGCGATTATCGGAATATCATAATTGCAAAACAACAAAGTGAAGAGCCTCAAAACTTGAGTTCAAATTTCCGATTAAGTTTTTCATTTTTAATGCATTGTTCATGTAAATTTATGAAATCTGATATCTAAGGTTTTTTGTTCTATTTTCATTTTTTTAGTTAGAAAGTTATTGTAACTAATAATATGTGATATAATTGTAATTGTTGTTTATAATTTGGTAAATATAGTGTTGTAGTGTTTATATTTGAAATTTAGTTTAGTAATTTTGGTATTTAGATCTAGGGTTTAATTTGAATTCAGATCTAGAGTTTGATTTGAATTCAGATATAGGGTTTCATCTGGATTTTTTTTTACAATAAATTCTTAAATTATGCACAGTTTTTTTATTAAAAATCATGTAGGATGTGTGTTTGTATACATGGTTTTACTTTGAAAACTGTGTATGAAAACTTTTGGCCAAAAAAATATGAATTATACATGGTACATTATTTGTGAGCAAGATAGATCTCAAATAATAAATGGCTTGCATGTTCCGTCTCTGTCTTTTCTTATACTATATATAAATGCCTTTCATCTCCTAACTGATATCCATAATCATAGCAATCAGCTTCAAACTTTCTACCTATCTTCTTCAATCTCTACCACCAGTACAACATCATGGCACCTTCTATGCCCCTGAAATACCGAATCCAAATCGGCCTTTTCAACTTCCTCACAGGGCGTGCAATTGGGCGTGACAACACTGTCAACCGCCGCCTTCTCACCCTTTTCGAGACGTTAGTCCCAGCAGACCCTGAGCCCAAATCTGGAGTTTGCTCTGCCGACACAATTATTGACTCAACCCGAGATCTGTTCGTGCGAATATTCGTTCCTTCCACGAACCAAGAAACAACAGAAAAGCTCCCACTGGTGGTTTATTTCCATGGTGGTGGGTTCGCCTTTGCAGCGCCCCATATGGGTATGTACGACCATTGGGGCCGCAGGATGTGTTCTCGATTGCATGCGGTGATTGCATCGGTTAATTACAGGCGTTCCCCAGAGCACAGGTGCCCCGCACCGTACGATGATGGTGTTGATGTGTTGAGGTTCTTTGATTCGGGCGGTCTCAGGTCCGTTGATATCTTATCGGGAATAGATGTGGATTTGGGGAGTTGTTTCCTTGCAGGTGATACTGCCGGTGGAAATATTGTTCATCACCTGGCGCGTCGGTGGGCATCTACTGTTGACAGTTGGGAGAAGGTATCTTTTTCAATCTAGAAATTAGTTTTGTAAAGAAGAAAAATTAAAATATGAGGAAATATGCTTATGTATTTCTTTCGGTCCTGCTACCTCGGTGCTTTGTAATAAACTGTGCTATTAAATTTCCTCTTTAAACTTCAATATTTTCTTTCACTAATTTCATATCAATCAGATCAACATCAAAGGAGCAATACCACTCATGCCGATGTTCGGTGGTGAGGAGAGAACAGATGGAGAAATTCAGAACCAGAATCTCCCTGTTCTCACCACTGAGAGAATAGATTGGTACTGGAAGGTGTTCCTGCCTGAAGGGGCCAATCGAAACCATGAGTGCGCACACCCGTTCGGGATGACAACCAAGTTAGAGGATCGGTTCCCTCCTGTACTGGTGGCAGCCGCAGGGTATGACATACTCAGAGACTGGCAGCTGAAATACTACGAGTGGTTGAATGGAATTCAGCACAATGTACGGCTGGCGTTGTATCCTGACTCGTTACATGGTTTCTATCTCTACCCAATATTCGAAGAATGGACGAAACTCGTGGACGAGATGAAAACATTTATTGATGAACACAAAAGCAGCTGATATATTTTTTTTACATGGCTTCAATCCATTTCTTTCGGTTAGTGATTTGTGCCGATGGTCGGTAATTGCTGCTCTAATTAGTGTAAATTCTGGATCACAATCATTGTAACATTGTTGCTGTAATATAGACCGAGTCGGTCCAACAATAACGAACAACAAATCATTTTCGCATTTTTTGTAAATTTGTCCAATAATTTATAAGTGTAAGGATAATGCATTTCATAGTGCCATAATTTCTCGTGTACCCAGTAAGGACCTTAAAAAAAATGACATGGATCCATAGTACAAATTGATCTGTAATATGCATTATTATGATTGCCTCAATCAAATTACATTCCATTTATCATATGGAAAAATTAAGAAATTTAATATACATTTGAAATTAAGTATAGCCAATCTGGCACACCAATCATATATATAAGGCAGGTCAAAATTTGAAATGCGGAAGGCTGGAGCTTGTGTGAAATTCAATTTCGTATTTAAATTTCAAACTTGGCACATGTTTCCACAATCACATTCAAGAATTTATTTTAATTGCATAGCCATTCAGATCAACATCAAAGGAGTAATACCAACATTCACGCTAATGTTCGGTGACGAGGAGTGAACCAACGGAGATATTCAAAACCAGATCCTACCGGTTTCCGCCACAGATAGAATATATTTGTGCTGAAAAGTGTTCCTGGCCGAAGGAGCGAACCAACGGATATATTCAAAACCAAAACCTACTGGTTCTCACCACAGAGAGAGTATATTTGTACTGAAAAGTGTTCCTGGCAGAAGGAGCGAACCAACGGAGTTATTCTAAACCAAAACCTCCCGGTTCTCACCCGGTCATTTTTTCTTTTACTATATTTGTTTTTTAGTAAGCAAAATGTTTGTAATGACTTCATAACATGTATAAGTAGAAAATTCATACTTTGTTTCATTTGTAATGATGTGATGTTTTCATACATTATTGAAAGTATTTTCAGACTGTAGGATTAAAAAGGATAACCACATCTGCAAATTGATATTTCCAAAAGAAAATTGGTTTTTTTCAGAAGTAATGCAATCATGAAGGGTTTTGTAGTAAAACAGCTGGTTAAAACCGTCATTGATGGGAGAACTGTGGGCTTAGTGTTGTGGCACGAGCACTCGTCAAGTGAGACACCACACCACAGCCCTAGGCA
>JAJGRW010000842.1:0-17966 GCA_025461045.1 Carex parvula
CCTAAGTTCACCAAGCCCCTTTGTGAACTCACTCTAAAATCTATGGAATTGACTTCAACGACAAATTTAAATCATTGAAATCGTTCTAGCTGACAAGTGAGCATCTACATGTGAAAATTTTAAAGTTTCGAATTAATTTAGTTTAAAGTCAAGTGGTCAAAATTAGAAGGTTTATAAATTAATTTTAATGCATTCATTTTTTGGGCGTCTTTTGACCACTTGACTTTAACAATTAATTTAAAATTTAAAATCTTTTACATGTAGGCGCATCACTCGTAAGATAGAAAGATTTCAACGGTTTGGATTCGTCGTTTGAAGTCAATCCGATAGATTTTGAATTGAGTTCACAAAAAGACTTGGTGAACTTAGAATACCCTAGTTCTACTATATATAGAGAGAGAGAATGGCTAATATACGACGTTTGTTCCAGGACTAGGAACAAAAACGGTTCAGTCTCTGATTTCAAAGTCCAAACAGTCATCCAAACTGTTAGATATTCAATCGATATTAAAATGTGCATGGAGACCAAAGTTTTATATTTTTTAGAATTTTTTTACTATATATTAAGCTGGTTTGAAACCGCTGTTTTTCAATGAGGCATAAGTTAATAAAATCAGCAGTTTTCAAACCAGCTTAATAAATAGTAAAAACTTCTAAAAATGTAAATTTTGGTCTCCAAGCACATTTTAATATAGATTGAATATCTAACGGTTTGGATCGACTGTTTAGACTTTGAAAATCAGAGAATCGAACCATTTGTTCCTGAGTCCAGAAACAAATATTTGTATATTAGCCATTACATATATATATATATATATCTATATATGTATATATATAGGAATTGGCTAATATGCTACGCATATATAAGGGCCCCTCGTGCTACGGCTCACTTTTTGAGTTTTCAAAATCCTAACGGTCGATCCGAACCTGTTCAC
Source organism: Carex parvula (assembly GCA_025461045.1). Taxonomy (NCBI): domain Eukaryota; kingdom Viridiplantae; phylum Streptophyta; class Magnoliopsida; order Poales; family Cyperaceae; genus Carex; species Carex parvula. Next base: position 936 of record JAJGRW010000842.1, read on the forward strand.
ATGATCTCCATATGAATATGTACTTGCAAACCAAATTTTATATTTTTTAGAATTTTTTTACTATTTATTAAGCCACTTTGAAAATCGCTGATCCAATGGTCCAGCAGATTTTACTGTTGTGTACAAATTAATGTTTTTTCAAAGTGGCTTAATAAATAGTAAAAAAATTCTAAAAAATGTAAAATTTGGTTTGCAAGTACATATTCATATGGAGATCATGTTGAACGGTTCGGATCGACCGTTAGGATTTTGAAAACTCAAAAAGTGAGCCGTAGCACGGAGGGCCCTTATATATGCGTAGCACCGTAGCACTGTCCACATATATATATATATATATATATATATATATATAGAGATAGCAGAACTAGGGTGTGATGCGCTCACACCGTGAGCGCACCTCCTATAGAGCGCATTTTCAAAGTCAAATAGTCAATTCGAACCTTCCAACGTGTTCTTCATATTAAAATGTGCTTGGAAACCAAATTTTACATTTTTTGGAAATTTTTTACTATTTTTTAAAATCATTGATTAAACTAAACAATAATTTGAAATTTGAAAACAAATGATTTTTAAAAAATAGTAAAAAATTTTCAAAAAATGTAAAATTTGGTTTCCAAGCACATTTTAATATGAAGAACACGTTGGAAGGTTCGAATCGACTATTTGAACTTTGAAAATGCGCTCTATAGGAGGTGCGCTCACGGTGTGAGCGCATCACACCCTAGTTCTGCTCTATATATATATATATATATATATATATAGATGGGCTATTGTGCTTTGCAAAGTAAAACCCCCTCTTTACTTCGGGTCATATTTTTATTTTTGAAAATCCAAACAACCGATCCGAACCGTTCAACATGTTTTAAATATTGAAATGTGCTTGCAGACTAAATTTTATATTTTTTGGAATTTTTTTACTATTTATTAAGCCACTTTGAAAATCGCTTATCCACAGTGAACAGTGGCTTAATAAATAGTAAAAAAATTCCAAAAATGTAAATTTAGTTTACAAGCACATTTCAATATTTAGAACATGTTGAACGGTTCGGATCGGTTGTTTGAATTTTCAAAATGTAAAATATGGCCCAAGTAAAGAGGGGGTTCTACTTTGCAAAGCACAATAGCCCATCTCTCTCTCTCTCTCTCTCTCTATATATATATATATATATATATATAGAGAGAGAGAGAGAGAGAGAGAGAGAGATGGGCTATTGTGCTTTGCAAAGTAAAACACTTTCTTTACTTCGGGCCATATTTTCAATTTCGAAAATTCAAACAACCGATCCGAGCCGTTCAACATGTTATAAATATTGAAATGTGCTTGCAGACTAAATTTTACATTTTTTGGAATTTTTTTACTATTTATTAAGCCACTTTGAAAATCGCTGATCCATTGTGAACAGTAAAAAACAGTAAAATTTTCTGGACCCACTGGATCAGCGATTTTCAAAGTGGCTTAATAAATAGTAAAAAATTCCAAAAATGTAAAATTTAGTCTGCAAGCACATTTCAATATTTAGAACATGTTGAACGGTTCGGATCGGTTGTAAAATATGGCCCGAATTAAAGAAGGTCGTTTTACTTTGCAAAGCACAATACCCATCTCTCTCTCTATATATATATATATATATATATATTAATTTTTGCTTGGTGTAATTGTTACTCAAAACAATCATTCTAATGCATAGAGAAGTCTCTGCAGGTTGTTAAGAGACTTTTGGAGCCCACTACTAACAGCTGACACTTTGACGAGCAACCAGTGACAGATCTCAACAACTTTGCGAGAAAAACGGCAAAGTTGCCGATTCAACAACTCGCGAAAAGGAAAAAATTTATTTTTGAAGTTCTTGTTGACAGTGAGAAGGTGGGCTATGGATTGTCTAAGCATACACCATTGCGAAACTAAATGCAGCTAGGGATGCACTTGAAAAGCTGAATGGTTAGTGATTTTACAATCTCAACTAATAATTTCATTGATAAAATAACTCTAATTTCTAAATTTAAACTCATTTATTCTCATTAATTCATCTAAATTATTCTATTATATTATCTAATCCTACTTATATATTTACACTGTTAAACACTCTAATACCTCATTCCTCATCACTCTCCACGACCAGTCCGCTTTCGACACTCACCGTCGAGCTCCGACAACCGGATCAACTTACCGCCGGATCTACTCACCGCCGAGCTCCGACAAGTTCTGACAAGCTCCGACAACCAGATCTACTCACCGCCGGATCTACTCACCGCCAAGCTCCGACAACCGGATCTACTCACCGCCGAGCTCCGACAAGTTCTGACAAGCTCCGACAACCAGATCTACTCACCGCCGGATCTACTCACCGCCAAGCTCCGACAACCGGATCTACTTACCACCGCGCTTCGACACTCACTGCCGTGCTCCGACGCCGGATCTACTCACCGCCACGTTCCAACGATCGGATCTACTCGGAGCGAATTGAGACCTACAAATGATGAAAGAGATAAAATAGAGCAAGTGAAAAAAGAGGCGGCCACCAAACATAAACTTAACGAGTTATGTATGAAGAGAAACTGGCCTCCGCCTGAATACCAGTATGCTTTTGCTTTTCATTTATTCATTAATTATCATAAGCACTTTAATCTTTAATTTCCATAATTTATTTCGTATGCATATAGAATTGGACTACGTATGGTGCTTTGGGAAGTGAAGAGAAAGTTTTACTTTACGCTTATTTTTATCGTTAAAGTTCAAATAGTTGATCCGAACCTTTCAACATGATCTTCATATTAAAATGTGCCGGCGACCAAATTTTGTATTTTTTTGAAAATTGTTTATTATATTTTTAGATTTTTTGAAAATCACTGTTTTTAAATATAAAGTTATTTTATAAGTTATTTTAATGCATTCATTTTTCATTATTTTTTGATTGCTTGACTTTGTACTAAATGAATTTCAAAATTTCAAAATTTTGCATGTACACGCATCACTTGTGAAATATATCGGTTTCAACTTTTTTCCTGTTACATGTTTTCATATCTTGTCTCCAGTCTACTCTACCAAAGTTCTGGTATAAATGAGAATTCTTTCTACGAGAAAATGCAACAGGATGACAACAGAGTACTTCTATTTTAGCTAATTTTAACCGGACCTCTGTTCGGTATGGCGTTCACGTTTTTTTTTTCCGATTTTTATTCGGACTTCCATCCAGTATGGTGTCGGCAAACTTTTTCTTTATTTTTTCGGCAGAAAACTCCATCCGGTATGGCGTCCAGGCTGCACGCCATACCGGGTGGTTGTCTTTCCATTTTTAAAATTTTTCCATATCCTTTTTCATTTTTGATATTTTTTTATTTATCATCGATAAAAATTTCGGAAGCGAGACAGAGGGGATGACTGCTGAGGAAGAAAAGGGCAAGGGGGAAGGACACGTGGCGGACCCGCAGCCGCAGGTGATGGGGTTCCCTCAACCAGCGCTGTCACCGGGGCTCACCGCCTCACCACAGCCTGCTCCAGGTTTGTTTGAGTTTTTACTCTTGATTCTGTTGACTTAAATCTTTTGACAGCATGGGATATTTATTGGTAAGCCCTTGGGAATGTAGGTAATTAGATATAAGCATTGTTAGAAACTGTTTCTAGGATCGATAAATATAAATCTGGCATGATTATTTTCATCTTTTTTTTTTTCATTGTAATTACATATTTGAAAACGTTTTGTTTCATTTAAAGGTATTTCATCTTAATCTTATTGTTGATTTATTTGCTTTCTACTGTAAAATTAAATCTACTCAAGGCAATAAAGCATGCAGTGTGTCTCCTAAAAGAAAACAAAGGAAGAAACTTATGAAAGCTGTGTAGGTTTGTTTAATCTTATCTATCATATAAAATTGCTAGGTTATAATGTTACTATTGAAGGCAGAGAAAGGAGAGAGAGAGGCCTTCCATGCTGTGGGCTTTTGTAAGTAATTGTACTTACAAATGTAATTAAGGCGTAATTTTTTATTTTGCTAATTAGTTACCTTAAATTATATTTGAACTATTTGTCCTGCAAATTTGTATTTGTATTTCTTTTAATGAATTAGCAAACAATTCCCAAACAATTACCTTAAATTTTTGTTGATCTCATAAGCCAGTAAGCTTCTAGGTTTTAGCAATTTCCTTCTTACCTCTCTGTGATGAAAAACATGTATATATCTTTATGGATTTTAGGATCAATTAATTTGTTGGTATAATAGAGAATTTAATTTGTTTGCTATCTTGAAAATTAAAACACATGTACATGACTTATCTAAACTTTGTTTTTATCTTTTGCCGTTTTGGCTTGAGAATAGGTTCATACTTGGTTTCTTTTTTAGTGGCATTCCATGGTTCATTGGAGCTATAATATGTTTCTCAAGAGTGGATTACTGCACGATAGCGGTATGTAAAGCATTTATAAGTTCTTCCTATGCAAATCAAATCTTTTAGGATCTTTGATCATGAAGTTGCTCACTGTTAGACAGGGTCGGATTTAGGGCAGTGCTACCCCCATAAACACAAATTAGCAATTTTATCATTTATATTTTATAATTTTTAAAAGAGTGAGTCTATGGTACTATGCATAACGTGGATTAATCCGTACAATGGATCAATATATCCATTTTTAAAGTCCAAACAGTCGATCTAAACCGTTCAATATGATGCCTATATGAAAATGTACTTGTAGATCAAATTTTACATTTTTTGCAATTTTTTTACATTTTTTTTGGATAAATAGAAAATCACTTAACCTAAACATTCTAGACCATTCAAAATAAGTGATTTTCTACTTATTTAAAAAAATTGTAAAAAAATTGTAAATAAATGTAAAATTTAGTCTGCAACTACATTTTGATATGGAGATCATATTGAACAGTTCAGATAGACTATTTGAAATTTGAAAAAAAGAAAATATTAATCTATAGTATGGACCAATCCGCGCTATGCGTAGTACCATAGCCTCACTCTTATAATTTTTAAAAGTGTTTATATGGTTCAGTCCGCCTCATAAAATGTAAAATGTGTGGCTGTAATCTAGTGGTTAGAATGCATGCTGGTTCCGCTCCTGTTAGATGCTTAGTTTATTCGAGATTATTTTTTACGCTTGATTATTTCCTATTGATGCAACAGGTTGTTCTAGTCACAATTGCTCAATGTATCATTATTTGGAGAGACAAAAGGATCCGCGAGGAGTATCTTCGGAGCATGCATTTAGATCTACAAGAATTGAACAGTATCTGTGCTAATATGAAAAACACCTTTCTGTCAATATATCCTCGCAAATAGTCACTTTTTACCCTCGCGGATACTGTCCCATTCTTGTAATGCAGATGAAGTTTGGTGATTTCATGTTATTGTAAATTCAGTTAAATTCAGTGTTCACACAAATAAAGGAGTTGGTTTGTATATTTTTCAGTTGAAACATACTTCTGGTGGTCTTTTTGGAGATGTATCGATTACTTGGGTATGTATGTAAAAAAAAAAACTGTCAGGGTACCAGAAACCAATACCACATGCAGTTAATCAAATACTTTTCTTAAATTAAGGGGAGAAGGATATGCATATGTGCATATAATCCTTTTTTTCTCAAATAGTTAATACAATATATGCATGATTTGTGGCGGCAACTTGGAGAAAAAAACTCTCATGGTACTTGGCACCAACCAAAAAATAGCTCTCATAAGAAAAACTAGTTTTGATAAAAAGAAATAGGACTTGGGCATGATTCCAGGTCGGTTATCAGAACCGAACCGCATAGGTTGTTTAGACTGGAAAAAAACTGGATCTGATCAACTGTTCAGTTCGGTTCGTTTGAAAGACCACCTTTGCAGTTGAATTAGAAAAACCGAATTAATTAACCGGTTTTTATTCAAAAACCGCGAACCAACCTTAGGAAAAATCCATAACAAGGAAAAGAGAGAGAGTTAATAGACGGATATTTGCCTCTCAGAAGCCCTTTCACAAAACCTACCATGTTCATGTCTCATTTAGAGGTACCAAATAATAAAATTGTGACTGACTTAGAACATGGGTAAGAGCATGTTGCATAATTTATAATAAAATACTCGATTTATAGAGGAAAAAAATGTAAATGTAACCCTTTCACAAAACCAAAATGATATGCGGTTATCTGGTTTTTGATTTTGGAATAAATCAAATTCGTTTAGAAAGCCCAGTTAATTTCCGTCATCCTGATCTGATGAAATCTACAGTAGATCAGATTGAATCCAAAATTGATCCGATGGACATCGGAACCAAGCTGCTTCCTTTTTCTTTAGCTTACAGATTAAGCATTGGGTCGCTATTATAAAGTATAAAGGAAAGCATTGGGTCCCTTTTTCTTTAGCTCACAGCCACTAAACATAAAAAGCATAAAGGAAAGCTTAAGCACTAAGACTAACAATTTGACAAAGCCCTCTCCTTTGCCCCTCCTTTGTCACTTCGTCACTCCAATTAACCATGAATCAATCCAAATCCTACCCCGTCGACGTCTCTTCCGCGGAGCGAATCCTCGGGTACCGTTTCCACAAACCGAGCCTTCTAGAACATGCACTAACCCATGCTTCCTACTCCAACGGCACCATCTCTTACCAGCGCCTGGAGTTTGTCGGAGATGCAGCGCTTAACCTGGCAATGGCGAACTATTTGAACTTGTCCTACCCGAACCTTAGCGTGAATGAGATGTCTGAGCTTCGTTCCGCTAACGTAGGTAATGAGAAGCTGGCACGTGTCGCTGTTCGGCACAATATTTACCCTCTTGTGCGGCGGATCAACTGCGCTCCACTCGATGAAGAGGTACGGACAGGATTTGTATTGTATTCCCTGACACGAATATGAATAAGAGCATGAATAAAATTTAGTCTAGAAGGTAATTAATAAATACAAAATTATATATAATAATTGAAGAGGATTCAAATATCTCTATTTTTTACTCTGTATTAAAATTCATTCTATGCGACCCGCATATGTGGCTGCATATTTCTATTAGGTTGTAATTCGAATATAAAATATGTATTCAGTCAAATATGCGGTTCTATATTTTTGGCCGCATATTACTGTATATTTTTTTGTATGATACCGCATATAACACATACTTGTTTATATTAGTCACTCTTATATATATATATATATATATACATATAGAGATGGGCTATTATACATTGCAATGCATAGGCACCCTTGTGCATTGGACCATAAATCACCGATTCAAAGTCCAAATGACCGATCCAAACCGTTCATCTTGTTCTCCATATTAATATGTGCTTGGAGACCAAATTTTACATTTTTTGGAATTTTTTTACTATTTATTAAGCCACTTTGAAAGTTTCTGATCCGGTGATCCAGAAAATTTTGCTGTTTTTTACTGTTTACCGTCGGATCAGCAATTTTCAAAGTGGCTTAATAAATAATAAAAAATTCAAAAAAATGTAAAATTTGGTCTCCAAGCACATTTCAATGTTTAGAACATGTTGAACGGTTCGGATCGGTTGTTTGAATTTTCAAAATTCAAAAAGTAGCTCGAAGTAAACGGAGTGGTTTACTTTGCAAAGCACCGTAGCCTTACTCTATATATATATATATATATATAGAGAGAGAGAGAGAGAGAGAGAGAGAGAGTGGCTAATATCAAAACGTTTGTTCCTAGTCCCTCCGTGCTACCAAGTGGTTTTCTGATTTCCCAAGTTCAAACAGTCGATCTAAACCGTTAGATGTTCAATCTATATTAAAATGTGATTGGAGACCAGATTTTACATTTTTTGGAATTTTTTACTATTTATTAAGATGGTTTGAAAATCGCTATTTTGAAGTTTTTTTCAGCACCATTGAAAATAGTGATTTTCAAACCATCTTAATAAATAGTAAAAAAATTTCAAAAATTGTAAAATTTGGTCTCCAAGTACATTTTATTATAGATTGAACATCTAATGGTTTAGATCGACTATTTGAACTTTGAAAATTGGAAAACCAGTTGGTAGCACCGGAGGCTAGGAACAAACGTTTTGATAGCCACTCTCTCTCTCTCTCTCTCTCTATATATATATATATATATAGAGAGATGGGCTATTGTGCTTTGCAAAGTAAAAGCCCCTCTTTACTTCGGGCCATATTTTGCATTTTGAAAATCCAAACTACCGATCCGAACCGTTCAACATGTTCTAAATATTGAAATGTGCTTAGAGACTAAATTTTACATTTTTTGGAATTTTTTTACTATTTATTAAGACACTTCGAAAATCGCTGATTCACTGTGAATAGTAAAAACAGTAAAATTTTCTGGACCACCGGATCAGTGATTTTCAAAGTGGCTTAATAAATAGTAAAAAAATTCAAAAAAATGTAAAATTTAGTCTCCAAGCACATTTCAATATTTAGAACATGTTGAACGGTTCGGATCAGTTGTTTGGATTTTCAAAATGCAAAATATGACCCGAAGTAAAGAGGGAGTTTTACTTTGCAAAACACAATAGCCCATATATATATATATATAGAGTATGGCTAATGTGCTTCCTCTAGAACTTCGGCCTCGTGCTTCCGGGGGCATATCTTAGTGTTTGATGTTCAAACAACAAATTCAAACTATTAGATGTTCAATCTATATTAAAATGTACTTGGAGACCAAATTTTACATTTTTTGGAATTTCTTTACTATTTATTAAGCCACTTTGAAAATTCCAGACTCGGGTGAACAGTAAAAACAGTCTGGACCGTATGATCTGGAATTTTCAAAGTGGCTTAATAAATAGTAAAAAAATTCCAAAAAATGTAAAATTTGGTCTCCAAGTATTTTAATATAGATTGAACATCTAACGGTTTGAGTTTGTTGTTTGAACATCAAACACTAAGATATGCCCCCGGAAGCACGAGGCCGAAGTTCTAGAGGAAGCACATTAGCCATACTCTATATATATATATATATATATATATATATATATAGATGAGCTATGGTGAGACGTGGAGTAAAACAAGTTTGTACTCCACGTCATATTTTCATTCTGAAAATTCAAACAACCGATCCAATTCACCGTTCAACATGTTCTCTATATTGAAATGTGCTTGGAAACCAAATTTTACATTTTTTGGAATTCTTTTACTATTTATTAAGCCACTTTGAAAATCGCTGATCCACTGTGAACAGTAAAAGACAGTAAAATTTTCTGGACCACCGGATCAGCGATTTTCAAAGTGGCTTAATAAATAGTAACAAAATTCCAAAAAATGTAAAATTTGGTCTCCAAGCACATTTCAATATAGAGAACATGTTGAACGGTTCGGATCGGTTGTTTGGATTTTCAAAATGAAAATATAGTGCCATGGAGTACAAACTTGTTTTACTCCACGTCTCACCATAGTTCAATTATATATATATATATATAGAGCAAAACTAGGGTGTGATGTGCTCACCATGAGGGATTGGTGAGCACACCTCCAAAAGACTATCGGATTGACTTCGAACTACGAATCCAAACCGTTGAAATTCATGTACTTCGTGAGTGATGCATGTATATATATATGAATTATCAGTGGCGAGGCTAGGATTTGATCTAGGGGTAGGCAAAAATTGGATTCGGGTTCAAATAAATTAACGGGTTCGGGTTCGGATTCGTTCTATATTAACAAATTTAAAGTATCTGTTCATTCTCTATTAACAAATTTAAAGAAAAAAATTAGAATTACCTTACCAATTAATACACATGAGAACAAGAAAATGAGCTTAGTCCTCATTTAAACAATTCAAGCTATTAGCTATTCATGCAATTTAAACAATTCTAACAATTCAAACTTGAAAAGAAATTCAAACAATTCAAACAAGATATTCAATCAATCTATCTATCTTCATCAATTTATAAAAATTCAAACTTATTCAATCAATCTATAAAAATTAATTCAAACTATAGGCGAGCACTGTAGGTACCTCTACTGTACCAATTAATGCTATACAATTTTAGTACTTTTACCATGGTATTATTCTCAGAAGTCAGAAGTTCTTTTGATCATACCTTAAACTATTGACAAAAATCACAAAAGGAAAATAAGAAATGCTAGTGGAATTTTTTATACCATTAATCAGCTATAGTGTAGATACAATACCTTCAATTTTTGATACCAGACTACCAGTAATCAGCGAGGTCTCCGCTCCCCGGCGAGTGGATGAGAGATTGAGGGCGCAATTGGCGACTGGCGACTCAAAAATCCCGCTAGGGTTCTGCTTCGGCCTTCAGAGTTCAGACCTCCGCGGCTCCGCTTTCTTTTCTTTGGGCGACTGGCAACTCGCGACTCTCAATTCAATTCCAATTTCGGTGGGCACATGGGGTCAGGGGTTATGGACTTATGGTCTCCGCATTTTTTGATTTGAATTATGGGCTTCTCTGATTTCTTTTTTTAATTTGAGTTATGGCCTTATGGGCTTCGGACTTCAATTAATGGCTCAATCAAATTATCAAAGTGAATTAATTCACAAATCAAATACGGTGATTCCATTGGCTCTGGGGTAGGCAAAGTCAACAATCAGGGGTAGGCAAAGTCAACAACTATTTCCGGTTCTAAAAAAAAAAAAAATTTCAGGGGTAGGCAAGTGCCTACCCCAGGGTACATGTAGCCTCGCCACTGTGAATTATCAGTTTAAAATCTGCATATGCAGTTGCATACCGCATATGTTGTATGTAGTGGCCATCCACATACCGCATAAAAACTGCATTTAAAAACATTGATTTTTGGTATCTCCATTACGTCTTCACATTTTAATTTTTTAATAATAATTTTTTTAAAATTTATATGTTAAAATAAAATCAGTAAATATGAACTATATTAATTTTCCTACATACCCATACAAAATTATCATGTTTCTATTTTGTTTTTATATCAAATATATACCTTAACGGATAAGATTAGAATAACAATAAGACTAATACTGAACGGAACGGGTGAAGATAAAATTAATTTTAGCCGGATATGGATATGAAATATATATGCATTCAATCCATACTGGCCGTATTCGGGATAGGAGTAGGTCCGATGGGTATCGGGCCTACTTTTGGGTCCAATTAGTTTTAGCACCGTCCGATCAGTATTAAGATCTGTACGTACAGAAATTAAAACAGATATACACGAATTTTAATACAGAGCGCACGCATCTTAATGTTATTTGGATGGTGATTGAACCCATAAAACCAAAGTAGGTCCGATGGGCATCGGACCTACTCTGAATTTGCCGTATCCATTGACACCCTTAGATACGAAGTACCTCTGATTTGAACTGTGACTGAATTATTAAATGAAGATTAGATGGCATTGCGCCACTAATTAACATTTCTATTAAAGAAGAAAAGTTAATTACATGAAGATTACTAAAGTTTTAACTGAATGTAAAGAATTAGCAAAGCATGGAGTTGGGTTACCCAATTGATCACCTGATTTTGTATTAGGTTTTAAAGCTCTTTCTCATTTTGGGATGCGTGAATATATAGGTGAAATTTTTTACAGAGGCAGTGAAGCAAGAGCCAGAGGATGAGATCTACGGTGGAAGTACCAAAAAAGCCCCAGACATTCTGGCAGATGTTGTCGAGGCCATAGCTGCTGCTATTTACCAGGATTGTAATTTCAACCTTGATATTATGTGGAAGGTCCTTATCTCTTAATTCCCCTCTAATAGTTTGCTTCAGTTGAATACTAGAATTGATAAAAAAAATAGTACCAGATATAGGTATATATAATAGAGTTCAGATCTCCTAAAGTAACCTAATTTTTGAGTTTAGATCCGGACCATCAGATTTGAATCAAGACGTTGGGTTAAAGGGGCCCGTGCACTCGAGCTCAGGTCGGATTGGTCTAGATTCGAATAGGACGGTCCGTATCTAAACTAAAAAATTGAATTACTTTAGGGGAACCGGACCCATAATAGATATTATATGTGGAGATGAGCTATGGTGAGTTGCGAAGTAACGATTTTCTTTTACTTCATGCTCATATCTCCGTTTTTAAAGACCAAACAGTCGATCCGAACTGCTCAACATGATATCGATATTGAAATGTGCTTGGAAATCAAAATTTACATTTTTGGAAATTTTTTTACTATTCTTTTAGATAAATAGAAAACCGCTGTTTTTGGATGGATTCTAGACCATAAAAAAACAGTGATTTTGAAATATTCTAAAAAATTAGTAAATAATTTAAAAAAAAAATAGATTTGGTTTCCTAGCACATTTCAACGTGGAGATCATGTGAGCGGTTCGGATCATCTCTTTGAAGTTTCAAATATAGAAAATATGAACGTGAAGTAAATCAAGGCCCTTACTTTGCAACTCATTATAGCCCAACTCATTATATATGGTGCTCATCCTTAGAGGTTACACTCTAGAATTTGGTTGAACTAATTTTTGCCTTTATATAACTGCCAATTCAGGTGTGGGTTTTTTATTGTATGGTTTTGTCTTGAGGCTAGCTAGTTTTATGGAAATTTCTGGAGACTAAATTTTATATTTTTTTGGAAATTTATTACTATTTATTAAGATGGTACATAATTGCTATTTTAAGACATTTCTTGACCATTGAAAAACAACAATTTAATTGTACCCATCTTAATAAATAGTAATAAATTTTCCAAAAAATGTAAATTTGATCTCTAAGCACATTTTAATATAGATATCATGTTGAACAATTTGAATCGAATGTTTGGATTTTAAAATCACAAAAATGAATTGGTATCACCAAGACCTTGCTCATACCACTATGACCTTAGCCAATCTCTCTCTCTCTCTCTCTAAAAATTCTAAAATTTGTTATCCAAGCACATTTTAGTATAAATATCATGTTGAACGGTTCAGACCGATAAAATAGAGATAATGATGTTGAGGCATAATGGGGCACAAAACTAATGGAGCTTTCTAAGTTTTAACCCTACTACATATATATAGATATATATATATAGAGTAGAACTAGGGTGCTCCTAAGCTCACCAAGCCCTTCGTGAGCGCGACTCTAAAACCTATCGAATTGACTTCAAACGACATTTCCAAACCGTTAGATGTTCAATCTATATTAAAATGTGCTTGGAGACCAAACTTTACATTTTTTGGAATTTTTTACTATTTATTAAGATGGTTTGAAAATCGCTGTTTTCCAATGGTGCAGAATTTTAATAAAAACAGCGATTTTCAAACCATCTTAATAAATAGTAAAAAAATTCCAAAAAATGTAAATTTGGTCTCCAAGCACATTTTAATATAGATTGAACATCTAACGGTTTGGAAATGTCGTTTGAAGTCAATTCGATAGGTTTTAGAGTCGCGCTCACGGAAGGGCTTGGTGAGCTTAGGAGCACCCTAGTTCTACTCTATATATATATATATGAGGAGGGTTCCAATGCCTCAATTTTTCATGCCTCCACCATGCCTCCATTTTAAAACTTAAAAGTCAAAATAAAACCGTTGGATATGATCTACATCATTTTATCTATGTGCTCATAAAAAATTATCACATTTTGATTTTGTTTTTATATGAATCAATAAGTTGAAAAATCAACGTCTAGAAATTAGCCACATTAGTACGTTTTTTACAAGCTCTTGATGACAACCAAAACAAAATTAAAATGTCATAATTTTTTTCACGTGCATAGATAAAATGATATAGATCATATCCAACGGTTTTATTTTGACTTTTAAGTTTTAAATTTTGAGTTATTAAAGTTTTAAAAAATGGAGGCATGGTGGAGGCATGAAAATTGAGGCATTGGAACCCTCCTCATATATATATATTAATTTTTGTTTTGTGTAGTTGTTACTCAAAACAATCATTCTAATGCATAGAGAAGTCTGTGCAGGTTGTTAAGAGACTTTTGGAGCCACTAATCACACCTGACACTTTTAAAAAGCATCCAGTGACAGATCTCAAACAACTTTGCGAGAAAAACGGCAAAGTTGCCGAGTACAACTACTCGCGAGAAGGAAAAAAAATTATTTGTGAAGTTTTTGTTGACAGTGAGAAGGTCGGCTATGGATCGTCCGAGGATAACAACACTGCGAAACGAAATGCAGCTAGGAATGCACTTGATAAGCTAAAAGAAGAAGATCATGACGAGGAGGAGGGGGAGGAGGAGGGGGAGTGGCCGGTGATGGGGTTCCCTCAACCAGCGCTGTCACTGGGGCTCACCACCTCACCACAGCCTGCTCCAGGTTTGTTTGAGTTTTTACTGTTGATTCACTTCATTTCTTCAGATTGGATTTATTATTTTTTCCCCCTTTTTTTATGTATTCTGTTGACTTAAATCCTTTTGACAGCATGGGACATTTATTGGTAAGCCCTTGGGAATTTAGGTAATTAGATATAAGCATTGTTAGAAACTGTTTCTAGGATCGATAAATAGAAATCTGGCATGATTATTTTCATCTTTTTTTTTTCATTGTAATTACATATTTGAAAACGTTTTGTTTCATTTAAAGGTATTTCATCTTAATCTTATTGTTGATTTGTTTGCTTATTACTGTAAAATTAAATCTACTCAAGGCAATAAAGCATGCAGTGTGTCTCCTAAAAGAAAAGAAAGGAAGAAACTTATGAAAGCTGTGTAGGTTTGTTTAATCTTATCTATCATATAAAATTGCTAGGTTCTAATGTTACTGTTGAAGGCAGAGAAAGGAGAGAGAGAGGCCTTCCATGCTGTGGGATCGATATTGGCTGGCTTTTGTAAGTAATTGTACTTACAAATGTAATTAAGGAGTAATTTTTTATTTTGCTAATTAGTTACCTTAAATTATATTTGAACTATTTGTCCTGCAAGTTTGTATTTCTATTTCTTTTAATGAATTAGCAAACAATTCCCAAACAATTACCTTAAAGTTTTTGTTGATCTCACAAGCCAGTAAGCTTCTAGGTTTTAGCAATTTCCTTCTTACCTCTCTGTGATGAAAAACATGTATATATCTTTATGGATTTTAGGATCAATTTGTTGGGTATAATAGAGAATTTAATTTGTTTGCTATCTTGAAAATTAAAACACATGTACATGACTTATCTAAACTTTGTTTTTATCTTTTGCCATTTTGGCTTGAGAATAGGTTCATACTTGGTTTCTTTTTTAGTGGCATTCCATGGTTCATTGGAGCTATAATATGTTTCTCAAGAGTGGATTACAGAAAGAAACCAGGATTCATCGGCTGCACGATAGCGGTATATATAAGTTCTTCCTATGCAAATCAAATCTTTTAGGATCTTTGATCATGAAGTTGCTCACTGTTAGACAGGGTCGGATTTAGGGCAGTGCTACCCCCATAAACACAAATTAGCAATTTTTATCATTTATATTTTATAATTTTTAAAAGAGTGAGGCTATGGTACTATGCATAACGTGGATTAATCCGTACAATGGATCAATATATCCATTTTTAAAGTCCAAACAGTCGATCTAAACCGTTCAACATGATGTCTATATGAAAATGTACTTGTCAAATTTACATTTTCTACAATTTTTTTTACAATTTTTTTTGAATAAATGGAAAATCACTTAATCCTAAAAATTCTAGACCATTCAAATAAGTGATTTTCTACCTATCTAAAAAATTGTAAAAAAAATGTAAAATATAGTCTGCAACTATGGACTATTTGAACGGTTCAGATAGACTATTTGAAATTTGAGAAAAGAAAATATTAATCTATAGTATAGACCAATCCGCGCTATGCGTAGTACATAGCCTTACTCTTATAATTTTTAAAAGTGTTTATATGTTCAGTCTGCCTCATAAAATGTAAAAATGTGTGGCTGTAGTCTAGTGGTTAGAATGCATGTTGTGACTATGAGACTTGGGGTCGAATTCCACATGTCACACATTATATATTTATGTTCAGCCCTCACTTTTAATTTTCTATTTCCGCTCCTGTTAGATGCTTAATTGATCCGAGATTATTTTTTATGCTTGATTATTTCCTATTGATGCAACAGGTTGTTCTTGCCACAATTGGCTGGGTTGTATCATTAATTGGAGCGAAAAAAATGATCCTTGAGAAATGGGACAGTATCCTTGAGGAATGGGACAGTATCAATGCAAGAATGGGACAATATCCTGAGGAATACTATCGGTATATCCTCGCGGATACTCCTGTTGCTAATAGAAAAAACACCTTTCTGTTGGTATATCCTCGTTGAATAATCACTTTTTACCCTCGTGGACACTGTCCCATTCTTGTAATGGGAGCTGATGATTGGTGATTTCATGTTATTGTAATTCAGTTAATTCAGTGTTCACACAAATAAAGGAGTTGGTTGTATATTTTTTAGTTGAAACAACTTCTGGTGGTGTTTTTTGAGATGTGTCGATTACTTGGTGATGTATGTAAAAAAAAAAAACTGTCAGGGTACCAGAATCCAATACCCATGGCCTCTCAGAAGTCCTCTAGATAGACTATAAATTCATAACCGTTTATTTTTGAATATGGATACATTACAGATACTAATATAATTTGATTAGGTAAGTACAACTTGAATCAATTTGTAAAATGAATCAAAATTAATATAAATTTTCAATACTAAAATCTATAAATATATATTATATATATATATATATATATATATATATATATAGTGCTTGGCTATTATGCTTATATAAGCAAAAGCCCACATATGCTTAAATGAGCATTTTTGCGTTTCCAATGTTCAAATGGTCGATCCGACCGTTCATCTTGTTCTCATATTAATATGTGCTTGGAGACTAAATTTTACATTTTTCTGAATTTTTTACTATTTATTAAGCCACTTTGAAGTTTCTGATCTGGTGGTCCAGAATTTTGGAAACACTGTTTTTACTGTTCACCCAGATCAGCAATTTTCAAAGTGGCTTAATAAATAGTAAAAAAATTCAGAAAAATGTAAAATTTAGTCTCCAAGCACATATTAATATGGAGAACAAGATGAACGGTCGGATCGCCATTTGAACATTGGAAACGCAAAAATGAGTATAAGCATATGTGGGCTTTTGCTTATATAGCATAGTAGCCAGCCCCTATATATATAGAGAGAGAGAGAGAGAGAGAGAGAGTGGCTA
>JAJGRW010000842.1:23370-84361 GCA_025461045.1 Carex parvula
GAAAGTTTTCTCATCGTTGACGCTGACCAATGCACAAGCCCCTGTGTCGAAAAGGCCACTTTGTGGTGTATACCATCGATGAGAAGCGGTTCATGATCCCACTAGACTACCTCAACACTAGAATTATTATGCAGCTTTTTCAACTCTCTGAAGAGGAGTGTCGGATACACAGTTGATGGTCCGATAACAGTACCATGTGAAGCAGCATTCATGGAGTATGCGATGGTATTGATAAAGAGGTATCAGAGGAGGTGGAGAGGGCTCTTCTAAGCTCTGTTTTGCTACCCTGCCACCATGCGTGCTCTGCGCAAATCAATTTTGGAGCAATTAGTCAGCAAGTCGAAGTGTGTGGGTTTTGAAACATATGGGACTTTGATTTTTATTTTACTTCCTGACTAAAATCTCAATTTGAGGAGATTTGTAATTAACGCTTGATTATTTGATCCATTACAGATATATTGAAACTTGTAAATACATGGTTGTAATAAAAATTTGATATTAGGAGATTATAATTGGTGTTATATTTGTTTTCTTGTTAACTATGAAAGGTGTGTTATGCTTTCAAAGAAATTTCAGCTATGAATCTTTTACTCGTAACTTGTTATATTACTTTCAGAAAGTATACGAAATTACGATAAAGTAAAATAGGTAGCAATTGTTATATTGTATTGGAATTATTAATCAATCATTATGCCAGTTGAACTTGAAGCTCGATTTGTTTCTCCAGCGGTCCTATGTAGTTCAGACAGCAAACATTAGTCCGCTGAAAACCACCCAATCTGTGGAGTAGGTAATTTTCTAAAGGAGAATGAAATTTGCTGCTTCATACTGACCTATGAGTTCTGCTCAATTTTGTTTTGTGCTCAATCTGGTTCTATATTTACTCAGATTTCATAAGATTTTGAGTGTTTTATTTACATACAAACTATTAGTCAAATTCATGCAATTATAATTAAACAAGAAGATTAATTGTGAAAGACGTGCTTCTGACTACAAAGACCTGCCACGAATTTAGTTCTGCAAAGGTGTCATTTTTTATAGCTAAATGCAGTACATGTTATTTGAGAAGAGTAGTTAAACCAGTCAAATGCTCATGACAACAATTTTTGCATTTTTCTTTTTAATATCGGTACTTTATGGCATTGAGAATTTTTGTAATTTTTTTTCTATCGTGAGGTTGTATACATAAAATTGTAAAATACTCTTTTTTGGTTCCATACTATCGTTAGCGGATTTCAAAAGTCCTAACATTAAAAATATATATATATATTTGCATTGCTCTTTGGAAATACCTGCCTTGACGAATGAGAAAATCAATGCTAGCTAATACATGATGCTGGTCTAAGTTTCTTTAATGATTGTAAATTGAACATGCCACCTTAAATTTCATTTGGAATTAAAGGATTTCAATCATTACGAAAATTAACAAGAACAAAACAAGAGAAAAGGGGAAGTACAGAAAAAGAAAGATGGAACCCAAAGGACAATGTTGAAATCTGGAACGTTGAAATCAATTAATTTGGTTGTCAGAGATAATAGTATGGTAGAAAAGGGGAGGTAAAAGTTCAGACTGTTGGTTATCCAAAAGTCTAGAGTTCGATTCCCTCACTACTTCGTAGCCTCTGCGAAGGTTTTCAAAAAAAGAGATAATTGTATGGTAACATGTCTTTGTTTGACAAGCCTCTGAATCTGTGCAGTAGATAATTTTTTTTTAAAAGAATGCCAATTTATTTTCCATACTAAGTTACTGTCCAATGCATTCAACCCAATTTTATTAGGATTCTTGGTCTCGTCAACCTGGTTTTATTTTGACTCAAATTTCAAAGGATTTTGATTTTTTTTTTTGCCGGTCAAGCTCTCAGCCAAATTCATTTAAGTTGTAACATAAACATGTAGTTTTAATAATTGCATTCTGACAGTAAGGACCTGCCATGCATGCCAACGTATATACATATTTGTGAGAAGAAATTGACCAGTAAAATGCTCATGTCATGAAATTTTCAATTTGCATTGCTCATTGGAAATTTTTTAATGCGGTGAGCGATGGAAAATCAAGGGCAAATACATGATACTTGTCTACTTTTCTTTAAAGGTTGTAAGGCGAAAACCCAACCAACAATTCCATTTTAAATTAAAGTATCAATCAGTTATTAACATTTATAAGAAAAAAAAAGGAGGGAGTACAAACAAAGAAAGATGGATTCAATATGACATTGTTGGAAGCTGAAACTTTGAATTGAATGTGATCGACCATCAAAGATGATTGTGTAGTAACGTGTCATTGTTTCACCAAGTTGTGCCCAAGTCTTAACTTCGTGAGTTTGGCATGTTACTCCAATAGAAGACCAAGCTCATGGCCTTGTCCCATGCCAACCTGTCATATATCCATAGGGACAGCTCCACTTGCACTACTACAAAAAAAGAGATTATACACGGACAATAAAGGAAGAGCTACACGGATTTTCTACCGTGTTTAAATCGAGGGTGTACGATTAGTTCAATAACTACACACGGACTTTTGGCCGTGTGCAATTTTAAAGATTCTACACGTATAACTTCACAAACAGCCGTGTACAAAGACCAGAATGTGTCGCGCTCCATTTACCGAGCTACACGGATATTACCTAAAAAACCGTGTACGATTCTTTTTGTACACGGACTTTTAACTAAAAAACCGTGTAGCTTGACTCTTTCTACACGGACATTTAGTTAAATGTCCGTGTAGCTCTCCTCTTTCTACACGGACATTTAACTAAATGACCGTGTAGCTATCTTTTTTCTACACGGACTTTAGTTAAATGTCCGTGTAGAAAGTACATTTTTTTTTTTTTTGTATTTTTTGTTTTTCGGCTAGCCTCCAGTTTTGCTAGCCATTTTTGTTACAGAACTATATATTTCAGATTTTCCAGATTTCATATAACAAGAAATCCATATTTTCCAGATTAGCAATAAATCCATATTAGCAAGAAATTCATATTTTTCAGATTAGCCAGAAATCCATATGCAATAAATTATACAATATTCATATACACCAAATTATACAAAATTATGCAAATCCATATCGAGGATTACAAAATTCCATGGCAAACCACCTTGCCCACATGCACCGCACATCGTCGATCTGATCCCAAGAGTAATGATCTTGCTTTGTCACATTCTACAAAATTATAATTTTATAATAGTTAGTATTTCAGAAAAGGTAGATATCAATTGCTTATTATATAGGAAATTCATATGAAGTACATACCGCTTTTGGGAATTCGAATTGTATTCTTTCGACAAAGTCAAACATGAATATCATCGTGTAATAAGCGCATTCCCAACCCTCCTTCTGTTGCGGGCTCTGAAATTTACATTTAGCGGCATTTGTTAGAATGACAATAATTTTTTTAACAAGATATGAAATTTCTAACTCATAAAGTGTGCTCACCAACATGTACTTCCAATTCAACTTGCTTTTCTTGCCCGGGCCCGTGCTATCTGATCCTCCCTCTTTAATATATTTCACAAAAGCCCTTACAAAAGTAAGTGAATGTAATTAGCAATTTTATAATTTGATATGATTGAAAGAAATGCAAACCTATAGAATTATTATTGCTTACTTATTCACAAAAGGCAAGATAACTTTGCACTTGGCAGCCGAGGTCCTTCCTTTTGGCTTACAAGAATCAATAATTATGCCCACACTTAAGTACGGCACAATGAGAATCGTGCACCAATGTTTGCTGTTGGATCGAGGAGAAGAATTATAGTACTTTAGCATATAAAAGTCACACGAGTATTTGCTATGATTGATGGTGTGATTTCATTTTTTTATGTTTAACTTTTAATTCCTTTATACAATTCTTTAATTAAAATATAAACAACAAATAAGTTAAGATTAGAACTAACCCCTCGTGGTATGGCATGAGAATGAATTTCTTCTCCTCCGCCTTAGCACGATGCATCGCAGAACACATGTACTCGATAGCCATATCCGGATAATATGTCGCTGCCGTAGAACTCACTTTCTCGGGGTCCAGAAACATGCACAAATTCTTCTGCTCAACCATCTCATCACAGTTTCGGACTAGCTTCCTGAAAACTCATCATATTGTAATTAGAATATATATTTGAGTTCTATACAATAATGAAAATATTTTAATATCACTAACATGAGGAAAATGGTGATGTGTGAAACATCGAGCCATTTGTCGGATGACGAGTGGTGGAAGAGGTCCTTGAAGTCTCTGAACGACAGCAGGAGCTCCCTGCCTTCGTGTAGAAACATCCCAGGTGGGACAGGGATGACGATAGCCTCCATGCCGTCGGGCGCCGTCATCAAGTAGTCGTGGAGAAGGCGCAAATCATTGGGCAAACGGCTGTATTCTTCTTCTGTGACCATAGGACGGGGCAGTGATTGTGGCGCGTCAGGCGCGATGTCGCAAGCCACCTCCTGACGTACCGGTGAGAGAGCCGTACCGGTAACATCATCTCCTCGTGTCTGTATCAAGTTATAGATGTATTATTCTAGTATTTCAAAAAGAATGAGTTGAATGTAACAAAATAAATGAATTTTTTTATGAATTACCTGATCCAAAACAATCTGACTCTTGGGCCATTGGACAAATGACATCCGTGCGTCATCAAGCACAACCGCGTCGTCGGTAGGGACAGGAAGGGGTACGCGCTGCCATCCATCCACGACTAACTCAACCTGCACGCATGCATGGTCGGGTCTTAGCTGAGTATTGTGTACACTTTTGGCGAGTGGATGTACAACGCCCTTAGCAACGATCATAGAAACACTGCCATTCCGCAGGACGAGGTCGCATGCTCTGGGGTCCTGCAAATTTATAGGAAAGTTGTTTATTCTAGTGGTGTGGATACTTGTTAAAGGCAACGGTCCTCCTGCCTTTATCACTCTTTGCCTTCACAGAAACAAGACAATAACGATCAGTTAGTTTTAGAAAGATAAGTACAAATTGAGAAAGAATAAGCATAAATTTGGCACGAGTTAGATACCTGGAACTCTTCAGTAGACTTCAAAACTTGATACGCATCCCAGTCCTCTTGTTTTAGCCATTTGTAGTAGCCGACCGGATTTTTCCCTTTCTCCATGAACTCCGTCTTCAACGTGCTCTTGTATTGCTTCCATCCATTGTTCATAATCTTCAACGTCTTATTCTTTGGAACATCACTCTGGATGTTCCATTGAGCCTGATTGACACAAAAATTTAGTGTATTTAAATATAGATCATACATAAGTGAAAATTCAAGAGAAGAGTTGTTAGGCACTTTACCTTCACCGTGTTCCACCACTCGTCCTTCACCTTATCCTCGAAATGATCACATCTCTCAACAAGGATACTCGCATTTTGTTTCACGAAGCTCGTACACCAATTTGAGTATTTCTGCCGTTCTGGTCCCTGCGCACACCCGTCTTCTGTGAACCAGATTTTGGAATAGGTCTGCTCAGAATGGCTCGTGCACATTGTAGGCCCTCTTCTCCTTCTTTCTGACGAGGCAGTAGCTTGCTGCTCCTCTTCTTCCATCATATCCTCGTACTCATTTTCATTCGACATGGTGCTGCATGAAATTAAAGATCAAATCATTTGACATATAACCTAGATTAATCAACCAACTTTTGACATATAACCTATATTCATCAAGAGATTAATCAATCACTTGTTGACATATATCCTAGATTATTTTTTGAATTAACCTACAATAATTATGGTACAAGCACAATGTATTCAAGCACAAATTAACCTAAAATAACCTAGGTTATATGCTAAAATTATGGTACAAGTACAATGTCGACAAGTACAATGCTAAAATAACCTAGGTTATATGCTAAAATAACCTAGGTTATATTCAAGCACAATGTATTCAAGCACAATGCTGAAATTATGGTACAAGCACAATAATTATGGTACAAGCACAATGTATTCAAGCACAAATTAACCTAAAATAACCTAGGTTATATGCTAACGGGTTCAATACTAATCATGTCTAACGGGTTCAATACTAATCATACACGGTTGAGAGAGAGAGAGCTAACCAATAAGAAAAATAACAAATACCAACCATGTCTAATGGGTTCAAACCCAATAAGAAAAATAACGAGAGAGAGAGAGCTAACCATGGGTGAGAGAGACCACTGGTTAGAGAGAGAGAGACCGAGGTGGAGAGAGACCGAGGTGGTGAGGCGGTGAGGCGGCGAGGCGGGGAGGCGGTGAAGAGCTCGGAGAAGGCTCAGCAAAATCTTCTCTGTGAGGGTTTTTGAAACTGATGTTTATTCTCTTTTCGGACTTGTGAAAATTTTGGAAGAGAAGGATTTTGAATAATAGTGTTTTTCTCATTATACACGGACTTTTAACTTAAAAGACCGTGTACAAAGATCTTTATACACGGACTTTACTCTAAAGGCCGTGTGCAAATACCCTTTCTACACGGACATATAGCTAAAAGGCCGTGTAGCTCTCTACCCTTTCTACACGGACTATTAGCTAAATGTCCGTGTATAAATTGGTCCGACAGGTGGGTCCCAGGTTCAGTAAAGTTCTCTGAATGGTTGCGGGCCGCAATACTTCATAAAGTTGTTTGACAATTTTAACTAATATTTATTTTAACTAATATTAAATGTTTGATAAAGTTGAACATAATATTTTAAACATAATATTTTCATTAAACATAATCCTTCCTTAAATATTTTAACTAATATTAAATATTTTAACTAATATTTAGTGAAAACTAATATTTTAACTAATATTTATTTTATTTTATTATTAAATGTTTTAACTAATATTTTCAAAAACTAATACTAATATTTGATAATATTATAAGCATTAAACATAATCCTTCATTATAAGCATTAAACTAATATTTGATAATATTTGATAATACTATTACTACATTATGCTTTTTTCTTTTTTTCCCTCTTTTTTTATTTTTTTATTTGATATATTACAAGCTAAAGTTGCAATATTAAAAGCTACACGGTCTTAAACAAAATAAATATTACACATTATGCTTTTTTTTTCCTTTTTCTCCTTTTTTCCACTATTTGAACGGTACCCTCGGCCCATAATCCTTCATTGTGGTCGGACCGCATGTAGTCAGCTTCGTCTACCCCTTCAAGTGTTGCTACCTCAGTTTGCACATCGGTACAAAATGGAGGTACTTCGTCGAACTGGTCGTACTCTTCTTCATCGACGACATTTTCTACCCCGACAATCCTTCTTTTTCCGGATAGGACGACGCTCAACCTGGCATCACTCGGGTCAGTGGCATAAAAGACTTGGGTGGCTTGCTTGGCGAGTATAAACGGATCATCAACATGCCCAACCCTGTTTAAATCAACGAGTGTGAACCCGTCGTTATCAACTTTAACACCTCGGTCTTCGACCCATTGACACCGAAACACGGGAATGCTCAGGCGAGGACTGTAAATGAGCTCCCAAATTTCTTGAATAACGCCATAATATGACTTTGATGCTATTACAGCCCGGCCATCTCCGGATCTACTGAATTCTTGAGAGGTCGCCACCAATGTCACTCCACTGTTTTGCATCGTGCTCTTATCACTCTGGGATTTAGTATAAAATGTATATCCGTTAATCTCGTATCCTTGGAATGTTCTAACAACAATTTGGGGTCCTGCGCCAAGCAGTTTAACAATTTCAGGTACGGGGTGTGACTGCACTCTTTCTTTCAGCCATCCTATAAAAGAACGATTATGCTCGTTAGTAAGCCACTTCTGACTCCTCGTGTAGTTTTGTTGTTGAAGGATTGTCATGTGCTCATCTATATAGGGAGCAACATCTGTCATGTGTTGTAGTACAATAAAATGTGCCTTTTGTAGTTCATTTAGATCAGCAACTACGGCTCTCAACCCAATTGTCCCGACTCCTTGGAGCCTTCCCTCGTATCGAGATTTTGGAATGCCAATAGGATCCACACCGGTCAAGTAGTTGGTGCAAAAATCAACCACCTCCTCCGTAGAATATCCTTCTATAATGCTACCTTCGGGTCGATGTCGGTTCCTTACGTATTTTTTCAAGATGCCCATGTATCTCTCGAATGGATACATATACCGAAGGAACACGGGACCACAAATCTTAATTTCTCTCACAAGATGAACAACAAGGTGAACCATGACATCGAAAAAAGATGGCGGAAAATACATCTCAAGTTGGCAAAGAGTAATGACGACCTCCTTTTGCAAAGAGTCCAATTTTAGAGGGTCTATCACTTTGGAATTTATTGCATTGAAGAAAGAACAAAGCTTCGTAATGGTTTGACGAACGTGCTTTGGTAAAATTCCCCGAATTGCAACCGGAATTATATGTGTCAGTAAAACATGACAGTCGTGAGATTTCAGACCGACCAGTTTCAAGTCCTTCATCGACACCAACTTCTTAATATTCGAAGAATATCCTGATGGGACTTTTATACCATTGAGGCATTCACAGAAGCTTGTTTTCTCTTTCTTTGACATTGTGCACAGTGCGGGGGGTAGGTATGTGCGCTTCCCTTTCTCCTGCGGTGCGAGCTCGGGTCGTATTCCCATCTCTACCATGTCTTTTCTCACTTTAATACCATCTTTCGTCTTCCCCGGAATGTTCAATAATAAACCAATTAAACTGTCACAGACATTTTTTTCGACATGCATGACATCTAGGCAATGCCTCACTTCTAAATATTTCCAGTACGGTAGCTCCCAAAATATGGACCTCTTTTTCCAAATATTCTTCGGTAGTGCTTTGGCGCATTTTCCAAAAACAACATCAATGTTTTTTACCCGTTCGAAGACACTCTCCCCGTCTAATGGATGACGAGCCACTCCAAGCTCAATTTTCCCGTTGAATGCCATCTTCTTCTTACGATATGGGTGATTAATAGGAAGAAACCTACGATGCCCCATGAATACATTCTTTTGACAATTTTTCAACCTCAGCACCTGCGTGTCATCTTCACAGATCGGGCACGCTTTTGCTCCTTTACAAGTGTAACCCGACAAATTCCCGTACGCGGGGAAATCATTTACGGTGCAAAACACCATGGCCCGCAAGGTAAAGGTCTCTTTCATATACGCATCCCACACCGGGACGCCATCACGCCACAATTTTTGGAGGTCCTCGATTAATGGTGCGAGATATACATCTATGTCATTTCCAGGTTGTCTGGGTCCTTGGATTAGTAATGACATCATTATATATCTGCGTTTCATGCACAACCAAGGAGGAAGATTGTAGATGCATAAAAGAACTGGCCAAGTACTGTGCCGACTGCTCATACTTCCAAACGGACTCATTCCATCTGAGCTCACCACAATCCTAAGGTTCCGCGGTTCAGAACCAAATTCTTTGAAATGTCTGTCAATGTTTCTCCATTGAGGAGAATCAGCCGGGTGCCTTAGTTTACCGTCATTTTTGCGCTCTTCTTCGTGCCAGCGCAATAATTTTGCATCTTTGGGATTCGCAAACAACCGTTTGAATCTCGGTATTATCGGCAAATACCACAACACCTTAGCCGGAGGTCGGCCACTTGTGTCCTCGTTACAATCATCAGTGTCCTGGTCCTTACGACGTTTATATCGTGAAACACCGCATTTAGGACAGACATGCATGGCCTCGTACTCGTTACGATACAATACATAGTCATTCGGACATGCATGTATTCTTTCGATCTTCAACCCCATTGGACATATCAACTTCTTTGCCTGATATGTTGTACCGGGTAACTCGTTGTTATCTGGGAGCATTTCTCCTAAAAGCTGTAATAAGGACGTGAAACTCTTATCGCTCCAACCATTGTCTGCTTTTAAGTTTAATAATTTCAACACAGCTGACAGTTTTGTAAATTTGGTACACCCGGGATACAACGGCTTCTTAGATTCATTAGACAAATTTTGAAATTTATCATAATTTTTATCACTAATTTCATCTTCCACATCACGTAACATATCCTCCAAATTTTCAGTAAACTCGTGTTCTACATTTTCATCAAAATTCCTCTCCATCTCATCATCGTCATTTTCGGGTTCGACGTTAATATCAGAATATTCGGCACTCTCATAATCCTCGTTCCAATCAAGTTCAAAATTATCAGAAATTCCAACATTCTCATCATTCAATTCACGATTACAATCCTTATTGGCACTACTACTTTCCCCAAATTTCTCACCATGCATGAACCAACATGTATATCTCTTCTTAAATCCCCGACAAATCAAATGAGCTCTAATTTCTTCGATGTCCAAAAATCTTAATAAATTTTTACAATCTTTACAAGGACATAAAATGTCTTCTTCTTTTTTATTCACTCTATAACTCTCAGCAAATTTTATAAACTCATCAACGCGAACCAAATATTCTTCACTGTCACGTCGCATTTCATACATCCAGCTTCGATCCATCTGTAAATTAAATTAAAAAAATGATTTGATCAATTAATCATGCATGGTCAACATTCTCCTTCGTGTACAAAATTTTGGGCTTACAAAGGGCCGGTTTACAATCCTAACCCACTCTTTGAATATTATGTCTCATATGTGAACACATATTAGCGAGATTTAATTAGTATTTGAGAAAAATTCGGCAGCATTTCCCCTTAACTCCCCAAGTATGCGTACGAACCACATACTCGTAGGAGCAATAAGGGAAAATACTGTCGAACTTTCCTCAAATACTAATTAAATCCCGCTAATATGTGTTCACATCCTAAATGAGACATAATATTCAAAGAGCAGTCCCAAAACGGGGACTATCCAAAATTAATCCCTATTGGATTAATTTTGAACGGGCATGGACCTAAAAGCATCTAAAGGTCGGTTATTGGACCACAATACGTACACTAATTAATTACATCTAAAATTAAGAATTCAAGAATGCATGAAATGACCTAATTAAATAAGCCTAAATAACAGAAAATTAGAGAAAGAAAATGATTTAAATACATATTACTAACCTTAGAAAGATGGAGAGGAGAAAATACAAACTTAATTCAAAGATCTCAGATCTCAGCTGCTGGCCTCGATCAATTCGCAGAAATAAAAAGCTCAGTTCGAGATGTATGAACTAAAAACTTGATCAAAACGGCGCTCTGGAAGGGAAGATAATAAAACCCTACACTATTATACACGGCTATTTAGTTATATATCCGTGTAGCTCTCTACCTATTTCTACACGGCTTTTTAGTTATAAATCCGTGTACAATTATAAGATTTATACACGGCTATATATCAAAAAACCGTGTGTAATGTTCCTACACGGCTTTGTATTAAAAGTCCGTGTAGCTCTCTCAATTATTTGCACACACACTTATTTACACACGGATTTGTGGTTTCTAATAAACCGTGTAGCTCTCTCTAATAATTCGACACTGATTGTTAACTAATTATCCGTGTAGAAATCGTTCAGATCTTTTGAACTCATATTTGGTACACTGTTTTTAATATAATTGCCAAATCCGTGTACAATGTGCAGTGTACAAAACCAGTTTTTGTAGTAGTGATGCTCCATTGGTTTTGTGCCCCATTGTGCCTCAACATCATTATCTCTATTTTAAAGTCTAAAAATTGATCTGAACCGTTCAACATGATATTCATACTAAAATGTACTTGGATAACAAATTTTAGAATTTTTAGAGAGAGAGAGAGAGATTGGCTAAGGTCATAGTGGTCTGAGCAAGGTCTTGATGATACCAATTCGTTTTTGTGATTTTTAAAATCCAACATTCGACCCAAACTGTCCAACATGATATCTTTATTAAAATGTACTAAGAGATCAAATTTTTTTATTTTTTTATTTTTTTACTATTTATTAAGATGGGTACAAAATTATTGTTTTTCAATGGTCAAGAAATGTCTAAAATTAGCCATTCTATCTGTACCCATCTTAATAAATAGTAATAAATTTCCAAAAAAATATAAAATTTAGTCTCCAAAAGTTTCCAAAATATTTCAAAATTTAGTTTACAAACTTTTATATTTTTTTTTAAATTATTTCAAAATCACTGTTTTTTTATGGTCCAGAATCCATCCAAAAACAGTGGTTTTCTACCTATTTAAAAAAATAGTATAAAATTTTTCAAAAAATATAAAATTTGGTCTCCAAGCACATTTCAATATGGATATCATGTTGAGTGGTTCAGATCAACTGTTTGGTCTTTGAAAAATGATATATGAGCTTGAAGTAAAACAAAATCGTCTTCGCAATTCACCATAGCTCATCTCCATATAAAATATCTGTTATGGGACCGGAGCCCCTAAAGTAATTCAACTTTTTAGTTTAGATACGGACCGTCCGATTCGAATCTGGACCAACCCAGCTCGAGCTCGAGTGCATGGGGCCCCTTTAACCTGACGTCTTGATTCGAATCTGACGATCAGGATCTAAATTAAACTCAAAAATTAGATTACTTTAGGAGATCTGAACTCTATTATATATACCTATATCGAGTACTATTTTTTTTATCCATTCTAGTATTCAACTCAAACAAACTATTAGAGGGGAATTAAGAGATAAGGACCTCCCACATCATATCAAGGTTGTTACAATCCTGGAAAATAGCACCAGCTATGGCCTCGACAACATCTGCCAGAACCTTTGGGGCTTTTCTGGTACTTCCACCGTAGATCTCATCCTCTGGCTCTTGCTTCACTGCCTCTGTAAAAATTTTCACCTATATATTCACGCATCCCAAAATGATAAAGAGCTTTAAAACCTAATACAAAATCAGGTGATCAATTGGGTAACCCAACTCCATGCTTTGCTAATTCTTTACATTCAGTTCAAACTTTAGTGATCAATTTGGATTTTGAAAATATAAAAACCGAAACGTTTGTTCCCTATCCCCCGGTGCTACCAAGTGGTAATATGCTCTTTGCTAATTCCAAAAAATGTAAAATTCTAACAAGTATGTGGTAATATGAGGTATCATACAAACAAATATGTGGTAATATACGGCCGAAAATGTAGCACCGCATATTTGACCGAATACAGATTTTATATTCGGATTACAACCCAATAGAAATATGCAGCCACATATGCAACCAAAAATAGAGATATTTGAATCCTCTTCAATTATTATATATAATTTTGTATCTATTAATTACCTTCTAGACTAATGTGTTCTAAATAATTTTTATTCATACTCTTATTCATATTCGTGTCAGGGAATACAACAAAAATCCCGTCCGTACCTTTTTATCGAGTGAACGGCAGTTGATCCGCACAAGGGGGTAAATATTGTGCCGAACAGCGACACGTGCCAGCTTCTCATTAGATACGTTAGCGGAACGAAGCCTAGACATGTGACCCTCTCTAAGGTCCGGGTAGGACAAATTCAAATAGTTCGCCATTGCCAGGTTAAGCGCTGCATCTCCGACAAACTCCAGTCGCTGGTAAGAGATGGTGCCGTTGGAGTAGGAAGCATGGGTTAGTGCATGTTCTAGAAGGTCCGGTTTGCGGAAATGGTACCCTAGGATTTGCTCCGCGGAAGAGACGTCGACGGGGTAGGATTTGGATTGATTCATGGTTAATTGGTGGCGAAAGAACTAGTGACGAAGTGACAAAGGAGGGGCAAAGGAGAGGGCTTTGTCAAATTGTTAGTCTTAGTGCTTAAGCTTTCCTTCATGCTTTTTATGTTTAGTGGCTGTGAGCTAAAGAAAAAGGGACCGAATGCTTTCCTTTACACTTTATAATAGCGACCCAATGCTTAATCTGTAAGCTAAAGAAAAAGGGAGCAGCTTGGTTCCGATGTCCATCGGATCAATTTTGGATTCAATCTGATCTACTGTAGATTTCATCAGATCAGGATGACGGAAATTAACTGGGCTTTCTAAACGAATTTGATTTATTCCAAAATCAAAAACCAGATAACCGCATATCATTTTGGTTTTGTGAAAGGGTTACATTTACATTTTTTTCCTCTATAAATCGAGTATTTTATTATAAATTATGCAACATGCTCTTACCCATGTTCTAAGTCAGTCACAATTTTATTATTTGGTACCTCTAAATGAGACATGAACATGGTAGGTTTTGTGAAAGGGCTTCTGAGAGGCAAATATCCGTCTATTAACTCTCTCTCTTTTCCTTCTTATGGATTTTATCTAAGGTTGGTTTGCGGTTTTTGAATAAAAACCGGTTAATTAATTCAGTTTTTCTAATTCAACTGCAAAGGTGATCTTTCAAACGAACCCAACCAAACAGTTGACCGGATCTAGTTTTTCCAATCTAACCGACTGGTGCAGTTCGGTTCTGATAACCAACCTGGAATCAGGCCCAAGTCCAATTTCTTTTTATCAGAGCTAGCTTTCTCTATATAGAGAAAGCTATTTTTTGGCTGGTGCCAAGTACCATGAGAATTTTTTCTCCAAGTTGCCGCCACAAATCATGCATATATTGTATTAACTATTTGAGAAAAAAAGGATTATATGCACATATGCATATCCTTCTCCCCTTAATTTAAGAAAAGTATTTGATTAACTGCATGTGGTATTGGTTTCTGGTACCCTGACAGTTTTTTTTTTTGCATACATACACAAGTACGACACATCTCAAAAAACACCACCAGAAGTATGTTTCAACTAAAAAATATACAAACCAACTCCTTTAATTGTGTGAACACTGAATTTAACTGAATTTACAATAACATGAAATCACCAAACATCAGCTGCATTACAAGAATGGGACAGTATCCGCGAGGGGAAAAAGTGACTATTCGCGAGGATATATCGACAAAAAGGTGTTTTTTATATTAGCACAGATACTGTTCAATTCTTGTAGATCTAAATGCATGCTCCGAAGATACTCCTCGCGGATCCTTTTGTCTCTCCAAATAATGATACATTGAGCAATTGTGACTAGAACAACCTGTTGCATCAATAGGAAACAATCAAGCGTAAAAAATAATCTCGAATAAATTAAGCATCTAACAGGAGCGGAACCAGCATGCATTCTAACCACTAGATTACAGCCACACATTTTACATTTTATGAGGCGGACTGAACCATATAAACACTTTTAAAATTATAAGAGTGAGGCTATGGTACTACGCATAGCACGGATTGGTCCATACTATAGATTAATATTTTCTTTTTTTCAAATTTCAAATAGTATATCTGAACTGTTCAATATGATCTCCATATCAAAATGTAGTTATAGACTAAATTTTACATTAATTTACAATTTTTTTACAATTTTTTTAAATAGGTAGAAAATCACTTATTTTGAATGGTCTAGAATGTTTAGATTAAGTGATTTTCTATTTATCCAAAAATAATTGTAAAAAATTGCAAAAAATGTAAAATTTGATCTACAAGTACATTTTCATATAGACATCATGTTGAACGGTTCAGATTAACTGTTTGGACTTTAAAAATGGATATATTGATCCATTGTACGGATTAGTCCACGTTATGCATAGTACCGTAGCCTCACTCTTTTAAAAATTATAAAATATAAATGATAAAACTGCCCTAAATCCGCCCCTGTCTAACAGTGAGCAACTTCATGATCAAAGATCCTAAAAGATTTGATTTGCATAGGAAGAACTTATAAATGCTTTACATACCGCTATCGTGCAGTAATCCACTCTTGAGAAACATATTATAGCTCCAATGAACCATGGAATGCCACTAAAAAAGAAACCAAGTATGAACCTATTCTCAAGCCAAAATGGCAAAAGATAAAAACAAAGTTTAGATAAGTCATGTACCTGTGTTTTAATTTTCAAGATAGCAAACAAATTAAATTCTCTATTATACCAACAAATTAAATGATCCTAAAATCATAAAGATATATACATGTTTTTCATCACAGAGAGGTAAGAAGGAAATTACTAAAACCTAGAAGCTTACTGGCTTATGAGATCAACAAAAAATTTAAGGTAATTGTTTGGGAATTGTTTGCTAATTCATTAAAAGAAATACAAATACAAATTTGCAGGACAAATAGTTCAAATATAATTTAAGGTAACTAATTAGCAAAATAAAAAATTACGCCTTAATTACATTTGTAAGTACAATTACTTACAAAAGCCCACAGCATGGAAGACCTCTCTCTCTCCTTTCTCTGCCTTCAATAGTAACATTGTAACCTAGCAATTTTATATGATAGATAAGATTAAACAAACCTACACAGCTTTCATAAGTTTCTTCCTTTGTTTTCTTTTAGGAGACACACTGCATGCTTTATTGCCTTGAGTAGATTTAATTTTACAGTAGAAAGCAAACAAATCAACAATAAGATTAAGATGAAATACCTTTAAATGAAACAAAACGTTTTCAAATATGTAATTACAATGAAAAAAAAAAGATGAAAATAATCATGCCAGATTTATATTTATCGATCCTAGAAACAGTTTCTAACAATGCTTATATCTAATTACCTACATTCCCAAGGGCTTACCAATAAATATCCCATGCTGTCAAAATATTTAAGTCAACAGAATCAAGAGTAAAAACTCAAACAAACCTGGAGCAGGCTGTGGTGAGGCGGTGAGCCCCGGTGACAGCGCTGGTTGAGGGAACCCCATCACCTGCGGCTGCGGGTCCGCCACGTGTCCTTCCCCCTTGCCCTTTTCTTCCTCAGCAGTCATCCCCTCTGTCTCGCTTCCGAAATTTTTATCGATGATAAATAAAAAAATATCAAAAATGAAAAAGGATATGGAAAAATTTTAAAAATGGAAAGACAAACACCCGGTATGGCGTGCAGCCTGGACGCCATACCGGATGGAGTTTTCTGCCGAAAAAATAAAGAAAAAGTTTGCCGACACATACTGGATGGAAGTCCGAATAAAAATCGGAAAAAAAAAAAAAACGTGAACGCCATACCGAATAGAGGTCCGGTTAAAATTAGCTAAAATAGAAGTACTCTGTTGTCATCCTATTGCATTTTCTCGTAGAAAGAATTCTCATTTATACCAGAACTTTGGTAGAGTAGACTGGAGACAAGATATGAAACATGTAACAGGAAAAAAGTTGAAACCGATATATTTCACAAGTGATGCGTGTACATGCAAAATTTTGAAATTTTGAAATTCATTTAGTACAAAGTCAAGCAATAAAAAAAATAATGAAAAATAAATGGATTAAAATAACTTATAAAATAACTTTATATTTAAAAACAGTGATTTCAAAAAATCTAAAAATATAATAAACAATTTTTAAAAGATGTAAGATTTGGTCGCCGGCACATTTTAATATGAAGATCACGTTGAAAAGTTCGGATCAACTATTTGAACTTGAACAATAAAAATAAGCGTAAAGTAAAACAATCTCTTCACTTCCCAAAGCACCATACGTAGTCCAATTCTATATGCATACGAAATAAATTATGGAAATTAAAGATTAAAGTGCTTATGATAATTAATGAATAAATGAAAAGCAAAAGCATACTGGTATTCAGGCGGAGGCCAGTTTCTCTTCATACATAACTCGTTAAGTTTATGTTTGGTGGCCGCCTCTTTTTTCACTTGCTCTATTTTATCTCTTTCATCATTTGTAGGTCTCAATTCGCTCCGAGTAGATCCGATCGTTGGAACGTGACGGTGAGTAGATCCGGCGTCGGAGCACGGCGGTGAGTGTCGAAGCGCGGTGGTAAGTAGATCCGGTTGTCGGAGCTTGGCAGTGAGTAGATCCGGTGGTGAGTAGATCTGGTTGTCGGAGCTTGTCATAACTTGTCGGAGCTCGGCGGTGAGTAGATCCGGTTGTCGTAGATCCGGCGGTGAGTAGATCTGGTTGTCGGAGCTTGTCAGAACTTGTCGGAGCTCGGCGGTGAGTAGATTCTGCGGTAAGTAGATCCGGTTGTCGGAGCTCGGCGGTGAGTGTCGAAAGCGGACTGATCGTGGAGAGTAATGAGGAATGAGGTATAGAGTGTTTAACAGTGTAAATATATAAGTAGGATTAGATAATATAATAGAATAATTTAGATGAATTAATGAGAATAAATGAGTTTAAATTTAGAAATTAGAGTTATTTTATCAATGAAATTATTAGTTGAGATTTAAAATCACTAACCATTCAGCTTTTCAAGTGCATCCCTAGCTGCATTTAGTTTCGCAATGGTTGTATGCTTAGACAATCCATAGCCCACCTTCTCACTGTCAACAAGAACTTCAAAAATAAATTTTTTTCCTTTTCGCGAGTTGTTGAACTCGGCAACTTTGCCGTTTTTCTCGCAAAGTTGTTTGAGATCTGTCACTGGTTGCTCGTCAAAAGTGTCAGCTGTTATTAGTGGCTCCAAAAGTCTCTTAACAACCTGCAGAGACTTCTCTATGCATTAGAATGATTGTTTTGAGTAACAATTACACCAAGCAAAAATTAATATATATATATATATATATATATATATAGAGAGAGAGATGGGTATTGTGCTTTGCAAAGTAAAACACCCTCTTTACTTCGGGCCATATTTTACAACCGATCCGAACCGTTCAACATGTTCTAAATATTGAAATGTGCTTGCAGACTAAATTTTACATTTTTGGAATTTTTTTACTATTTATTAAGCCACTTTGAAAATCGCTGATCCAGTGGTCCAGAAAATTTTACTGTTTTTTACTGTTCACAATGGATCAGCGATTTTCAAAGTGGCTTAATAAATAGTAAAAAAATTCCAAAAAATGTAAAATTTAGTCTGCAAGCACATTTCAATATTTATAACATGTTGAACGGCTCGGATCGGTTGTTTGAATTTTCGAAATTGAAAATATGGCCCGAAGTAAAGAAAGTGTTTTACTTTGCAAAGCACAATAGCCCATCTCTCTCTATATATATATATAGAGAGAGAGAGAGAGAGATGGGCTATTGTGCTTTGCAAAGTAGAACCCCCTCTTTACTTGGGCCATATTTTACATTTTGAAAATTCAAACAACCGATCCGAACCGTTCAACATGTTCTAAATATTGAAATGTGCTTGTAAACTAAATTTTACATTTTTGGAATTTTTTTACTATTTATTAAGCCACTGTTCACTGTGGATAAGCGATTTTCAAAGTGGCTTAATAAATAGTAAAAAAATTCCAAAAAATATAAAATTTAGTCTGCAAGCACATTTCAATATTTAAAACATGTTGAACGGTTCGGATCGGTTGTTTGGATTTTCAAAAATAAAAATATGGCCCGAAGTAAAGAGGGGGTTTTACTTTGCAAAGCACAATAGCCCATCTATATATATATATATATATATATATGAGTGAGGCTATGGTGCTATGCATAGCACGGATGGGGTCCGTGCTACGGCTCAAAATTTGATTTTTTAAAATTCTAATGGTCGATCCAACCGTTCAATGTGATAACCATATGAATATGTACTTGCAAACTAAATTTTATATTTTTTCGAATTTTTTTACTATATTTTTAGATAGGTAGAATTTTATAGGCCAGAATTTTTAGAAAACACTGATTTTTTTACCTATCTTAAAAAAAAATAAAAAAAATTCGAAAAAATATAAAATTTAGTTTGCAAGTACATATTCATATGGTTATCACATTGAACGGTTGGATCGACCGTTAGAATTTTGAAAAGTCAAATTTTGAGCCGTAGCACGGACTCCATCCGTGCTATGCATAGCACCATAGGCTCACTCTATATATATATAGAGCAGAACTAGGGTGTGATGCGCTCACACCGTGAGCGCACCTCCTATAGAGCGCATTTTCAAAGTTCAAATAGTCGATTCGAACCTTCCAACGTGTTCTTCATATTAAAATGTGCTTGGAAACCAAATTTTACATTTTTTGAAAATTTTTTACTATTTTTTAAAAATCATTTGTTTTCAAATTTCAAATTATTGTTTAGTTTAATCAATGATTTTTAAAAAATAGTAAAAAATTTCCAAAAAATGTAAAATTTGGTTTCCAAGCACATTTTAATATGAAGAACACGTTGGAAGGTCGAATTGACTATTTGAACTTTGAAAATGCGCTCTATAGGAGGTGCGCTCACGGTGTGAGCGCATCACACCCTAGTTCTGCTCTATATATATATATATATATATATATATATATATATATGTGTGTGTGTGTGTGTGTGGACAGTGCTACGGTGCTACGCATATATAAGGGCCCTCCGTGCTACGGCTCACTTTTTGAGTTTTCAAAATCCCTAACGGTCGATCCGAACCGTTCAACATGATCTCCATATGAATATGTACTTGCAAACCAAATTTTACATTTTTTAGAATTTTTTTACTATTTATTAAGCCACTTTGAAAAAACACTAATTTGTACACAACAGTAAAATCTGCTGGACCATTGGATCAGCGATTTTCAAAGTGGCTTAATAAATAGTAAAAAAATTCTAAAAAATATAAAATTTGGTTTGCAAGTACATATTCATATGGAGATCATGTTGAACGGTTCGGATCGACCGTTAGGATTTTGAAAACTCAAAAAGTGAGCCGTAGCACGGAGGGGCCCTTATATATGCGTAGCATATTAGCCAATTCCTATATATATACATATATATATATATATATATATATATATATATATGTAATGGCTAATATACAAATATTTGTTTCTGGACTCAGGAACAAATGGTTCGATTCTCTGATTTTCAAAGTCTAAACAGTCGATCCAAACCGTTAGATATTCAATCTATGTTAAAATGTGCTTGGAGACCAAATTTTACATTTTTTTAGAATTTTTTTACTATTTATTAAGCTGGTTTGAAAACTGCTGATTTTATTAAACTTATGCATCATTGAAAAACAGCGGTTTTCAAACCAGCTTAATATATAGTAAAAAAATTCTAAAAAATATAAAAATTTGGTCTCCATGCACATTTTAATATCGATTGAATATCTAACAGTTTGGATTGACTGTTTGGACTTTGAAAATCAGAGAACTGAACCGTTTGTTCCTGAGTCCTGGAACAAACGTTCGTATATTAGCCATTCTCTCTCTCTCTATATATATAGTAGAACTAGGGTATTCTAAGTTCACCAAGTCTTTTTGTGAACTCAATTCTAAAATCTATCGGATTGACTTCAAACGACGAATCCAAACCGTTGAAATCTTTCTATCTTACGAGTGATGCGCCTACATGTAAAAGATTTTAAATTTTAAATTAATTTTGTATAAAGTCAAGTGGTCAAAAGACGCCCAAAAAATGAATGCATTAAAATTAATTTATAAACCTTCTAATTTTGACCACTTGACTTTAAACTAAATTAATTCGAAACTTTAAAATTTTCACATGTAGATGCATCACTTGTCAGCTAGAACGATTTCAATGATTTAAATTCGTCGTTTGAAGTCAATTCCATAGATTTTAGAGTTGAGTTCACAAAGGGGCTTGGTGAACTTAGGACACCCTAGCTCTACTATATATATATATATATATATATATATATATATATAGGAAATTGCTAATATGCTATGCATAGCATAGAGGGCCTCCATGCTACGGCTCAATATTTGAGTTTTCAAAATCCTACCGGCCGATCCAAACCATTCAACATGATCTCCATATGAATATCTACTTGCAAACCAAATTTTACATTTTCTACCTATCTAAAAAAATAGTAAAAAAATTCTAACAAATGTAAAATTTGGTTTGCAAGTACATATTCATATGGAGATCATGTTGAACGGTTCGGATCGACCGTTAGGATTTTGAAAACTCAAATATTGAGCGTAGCACGGAGGCCCTCTATGCTATGCGTAGTACCGTAGCCAACTCCTATATATATATATATATATATATAGAGAGAGAGAGAGAGAGTGGCTAAGGTCAAAGTGGTATGACCAAGGCATTGGTACTACCAATTAGTTTTTGCAATTTTAAAGTTCAAATAGTCGATTCAAACCGTTAGATGTTCAATCTATATTAAAATATGCTTGGAGACCAAATTTTACATTTTTTGGAATTTTTTTACTATTTTTTAAGCCACTTTGAAAATGGCAGATTCGGGTGAACAGTAAAAACAGTGCAATCAAATTCTGGACCATGTGATCAGCAATTTTCAAAGTGGCTTAAAAAATAGTAAAAAATTCCAAAAAATGTAAAATTTGGTCTCCAAGCAGATTTTAATATAGAGATCACATCTAACGGTTTAGATCGACCGTTTGGACTTTGAAAATCCAAAAACGACTTGGTAGCACCAAAGGCCTTGGTCATACCACTTTGATCTTAGCCACTCTATATATATATATATATATATATATATATATATATATATATATATATATATATATATCTGTGTGTGTGTGTGTGTGTGTGTGTGTGAGGAGGGTTCAAATGCCTCCACCATGCCTCCATTTTTAAAAACATTAATAACTCAAAATTTAAAACTTAAAAAGTAAAAATAAAACCGTTGGATATGGTCTACATCATTTTGTCTATACACGTGTAAAAAATTATGACATTTCAATTTTGTTTTGGTTGTCATCAAGAGCTTGTAAAAAACATACTAATGTGGATAATTTCTAGACGTTGATTTTTCAACTTATTAATTCACATAAAAACAAAATCGAAATGTGATAATTTTTTTTTAGCACATAGATAAAATGATGCAGATCATATCCAACGGTTTTATTTTGACTTTTAAGTTTTAAATTTTGAGTTATTAAAGTTTTTAAAAATGGAGGCATGGTGGAGGCACAAAAAATGGAAGCATTTGAACCCTCCTCATATATATATATATATATATATATATATGGGGCTGGCTACTATGCTTATATAAGCATATGCCCCCATATGCTTATAACTCATTTTTGTGTTTCCAATGTTCAAATGGTCGATCCGACCGTTCATTTTGTTCTCCATATTAATATGTGCTTGGAGACCAAATTTTACATTTTTCTGAATTTTTTTACTATTTATTAAGCCACTTTGAAAATTGTTGATCTGGGTGAACAGTAAAAACAGTGTTTCCAAAATTCTGGATCATATGATCAGCAATTTTCAAAGTGGCTTAATAAATAGTAAAAAAATTCAGAAAAATGTAAAATTTGGTCTCCAATCACATATTAATATGGAGAACAAGATGAACGGTTGGATCGACCATTTGAACATTGGAAACGCAAAAATGCTTATTTAAGCATATGTGGGCATATGCTTATATAAGCATAATAGCCAAGCACTATATATATAGTAGGGTTAAAATGCTCCATTGGTTTTGTGCACCATTATGCCTCAACATCATTATCTTTATTTTAAAGTCTAAAAATCGATATGAACCGTTCAACATGAAATTCATACTAAAATGTGCTTGGATCACAAATAATAGAATTTTTAGAGAGAGAGAGAGATTGGCTAAGGTCATAGTGGTATGAGCAAGGTCTTGATGATACCAATTCATTTTTGTGATTTTTAAAATCCAAACATTTGATCCAAACTGTCCAACATGATATCTATATTAAAATGTACTGAGAGATCAAATTTTACATTTTGTGGAAATTTTTTACTATTTATTAAGGTGGGTACAAAATTGTTGTTTTTCAATGGTCAAGAAATGCCTGAAAATAGCAATTCTATATGTACCCATCTGGGGCTGCACAAAAAATTCGTAGTTCGTAATTCAATTCGAGTTTGATTCGAAAAAGTTTGTAAAAAATTCGATTCAAAATTGAGTTCGTTCGAAATTAATTTAAACCAAACTTAGTTCGAAATTAATTCAAACCATACTCAAACTGGACCTAGTTCGTTCAAAATAGGTTCGCAAACCAAACTTAGTTCGAAATTAACTCAAACGTGAACCGTTAATTTCCGCTGATAATGAACTTTAATGTTTTATTTAGGATAATATTTGGGTTTGTAATAATTCTAAGACTTTGGTGATTGTTCTGTACTTCTATTGATATTTAAATTATACTTTGAATACTTTGGATATTTAAAAACTTTGGTGATATTGCTCCTGTTGGCTATTTGGAAAACTTTGGATTATGTAATTGTATTGAACTTTGATTGATTGTACTAAACTTTGGTGTTTGATATAAATTTTGGTATTTGTAATGAACTTTGATATAAACTTTGGTGTAATGTGTAATTAGAATTCAGGATGCCTGAGTTTTTATTGAAGTGCTGTAATTTCGAACTATGGCACAGCCATAAGTCATAACTCTTAAGTCGTAACAAAGTTCGCAAAAGTTCGAAATTGAGTTCGTAAAAAATTCGATTCGAAATTGGGTTCGTTCGAAATTGAGTTCATTCGAAATTAATTCAAACCAAACTTAGTTCGAAATTAATTCAAACCAAACTCAAACTGGAGGTAAGTTCGATTCAGTTCGGTTCGTTTGCAGCCCTATACCCATCTCAATAAATAGTAATAAATTTTCAAAATAATATAAAATTTAGTCTCCAAAAATTTCTAGAATATTTCAAAATTTAGTTTACAAAATTTTATATTTTTTTTAAATTATTTACTAATTTTTTAGAATATTTCAAAATCACTGTTTTTTTATGGTCCAGAATTTATCCAAAAACAGTGGTTTTCTATCTATCTAAAAAAATAGTAAAAAATTTTCAAAAAGTATAAAATTTGGTCTCCAAGCAAATTTCAATATGAATATCATATTGAGCGGTTCAGATCGACTGTTTGGTCTTAAAAATGGAGATATTAGTGTGAAGTAAAACAAAATCGTTACTTCGCAACTCATCTAGCTCATCTCCATATATAATATATATTATGGGTCCGGATCCCCTAAAGTAATTCAATTTTTTAGTTTAGATACGGACCGTCCGATTCGAATCTGGACCAATCCAGCCCGAGCTCGAGTGCACGGGGCCCCTTTAACCTGATGGTCCGAATCTAAACTCAAAAATTAGGTTACTTTAGGAGATCTGAACTCTATTATATATACCTATATCTGGTATATTTTTTTTTTTAGGAGGGTTGAAATGCACCCAAATTTCTATGCTTCCAAATGCACCATCTCCTTTATCTCTATTTTTAAAGTCTGAACAGTCGATCCAAACCGCTCAACATGATCTTCATAATAAATTATGCTTGGAGACCAAATTTTATATTTTTTAGAATTCTTTTACTATTTTTTATGATAGATACAAAATCACTTTATCGGATGGTCCAGAATCTCCTTAAAACAATAATTTTGTACCTATCTTAAAAAATAGTAAAAAAATTTAAAAAAATATAAAATTTGGTCTCCAGGCATAATTTATTATGAAGATCATGTTGAGCTGTTTGGATCGACTGTTCAGACTTTAAAAATAGAGATAAAGGAGATAAAGAATTGGGTGGAGCATAGAAATTTGGGTGCATTTGAACCCTCCTCATTTTTTTTATACATTCTAGTATTCAACTGAAACAAACTATTAGAGGGGAATTAAGAGATAATGACCTCCCACATCATATCAAGGTTGTTACAATCCTGGTAAATAGCAGCAGCTATGGCCTCGACAACATCTGCCAGAACCTTTGGGGCTTTTGGGGTACTTCCACCGTAGATCTCATCCTCTGGCTCTTGCTTCACTGCCTCTGTAAAAATTTTCACCTATATATTCACGCATCCAAAAATGATAAAGAGCCTTAAAACCTAATACAAAATCAGGTGATCAATTGGGTAACCCAACTCCATGCTTTGCTAATTCGTTACTTTAGTGATCAATTTGGACTTTGAAAATGTAAAAACCGAAATGTTTGTTCCTATCCCCCGGTGCTACCAAGTGGTAATATGCCCTTTGCTAATTCTAAAATACAAATCCTGTCCGTACCTCTTCATGGAGTGGAGCGCAGTTGATCCGCATAAGGGGGTAAATATTGTGCCGAACAGCGACACGTGCCAGCTTCTCATTAGATACGTTAGCGGAACGAAGCCTAGACATGTCACCCTCTCTAAGGTTTGGGTAGGACAAATTCAAATAGTTCGCCATTGCCAGGTTAAGCGCTGCATCTCCGACAAACTCCAGGCGCTGGTAAGAGATGGTGCCGTTGGAGTAGGAAGCATGGGTTAGTGCATGTTCTAGAAGGCTCGGTTTGTGGAAACGGTACCCGAGGATTCGCTCCGCGGAAGAGACGTCGACGGGGTAGGATTTGGATTGATTCATGGTTCCTACTAGTGACGAAGTGACAAAGGAGGGGCAAAGGAGGGGCAAAGGAGAGGGCTTTGTCAAATTGTTAGTCTTAGTGCTTAAGCTTTCCTTTATGCTTTTTATGTTTAGTGGCTGTGAGCTAAAGAAAAAGGGACCCAATGCTTTCCTTTATACTTTATAATAGCGACCCAATGCTTAATTAATCTGTAAAGGGAGCAGCTTGGTTCCAATGTCCATCCGACCAATTTTGGATTAATGCAAGGCACAAGCTGACAGTGAATCTGATAAATAAATAAATAAATTTGGGGTCCTGATCTCCATGTGCTTTCTTGGAGTGATCTTACCAAAACCCTTTTCTCCATGTCCTTTTACAAAATGTTGAAAACTGGTCGCTGGTTGACCAAGTGGAACTGAAGCTAGTGTGAAATAAAAAATGTTGGTGTATTATGAGAAAGGCGTGATAAAAGAATAGGAGCAATTTAAATGCCTCAAGTGGTCGCTGGTTGATGCGTCAATTCAAAGGTTAATTAATTAATCGATACTCGATAGTTGGTGGTTGATGCGCGCAATTTCGGCTTAACGAAACCACTAATTATTTCTAATTTATTATTTTCCACTCTGAAGTGGGTCAACAAAGCTTATCTTGTATTGTAAGGATTTGTTAAATTCACTCCGTTTCATAGAGAAAGGACATGTCCAGTTCTGGTTTGAAAGCATATGTGATTGGTTTCTCCATGCTTGTTAATTCGGAGAAAATGATGAAAACAAGCCGAAGAGACAAGGTGGTGGACCCAACTCTGGAGAAAAGGGTTTTGGTAAGATCACTCCAAGAAAGCACTGTCAGCTTGTGCCTTGCATTCACATGCAGATCTACTGTAGATTTCATCTGATCAGGATGACGAAAATTAACGGAGCTTTCTAAACGAATTTGATTTATTCCAAAATGAAAAACCAGATAACCGC
This sequence comes from Carex parvula, assembly GCA_025461045.1. Taxonomy (NCBI): domain Eukaryota; kingdom Viridiplantae; phylum Streptophyta; class Magnoliopsida; order Poales; family Cyperaceae; genus Carex; species Carex parvula. Next base: position 50,325 of record JAJGRW010000842.1, read on the forward strand.
AGAAACCCAATAGATCGGGTACTGGACGGATGTCAAAATTCAAAACCAAATCCATCTTAAACAAATACGAATACGGAGCGGATAATCTACAAATACGGATTCGAATACAAATACAAAAAAAATAGTTGCCAGATAATTGAGTCATATGAATAATCCACTCAAATAATCTACTTATATAACATAATACAAGTATTATAATTAAAACAGATACTTTTTACTAATACAAAAATAAGAAGCAAAAAAAATGCATGTTTCAATTTTCAAATTAGGAGAATAAGTTGTGCATTGAGTAAATAATGTACATCAGTTACATCTACCCTCAGGTGTTTCATCGTTACAGAGGATCTCCCAACCCACTATCTATCTATTTCTCTAAGAAAAAGTTGTCAAGTACTTGAGAAACTTTTTTTTTTTTTACGCACACTCCAGCTATGTATCCAACTTTAAACTTTTAAAACAGTGTTTGCCGAAATTATATGTACTGTAATAAGGTGTAACTATTTGATTATGTGATAATGAAAGCCTACGGGCATGAAAGTTTGCAAAAAAAAAAATAATAATAATAATAATAATTAGATACATCGTATAAATTTAAGTTTTGCTATATATATATTTTTATTTTTATAGATTTTAGTATTGAAAATTTTATATTAATTTTGATTCATTTTATAACTTAGCAAGTTGTACTTTCATAATCAAATTATATTAGTATATGTGTCTGTATCCATATTCAAAAAATTAAAACGCTTATGATTTATAGTCTATGTAGAGGGCTTCCGAGAGGCAAATATCCGTCTATTAACTCTCAGTCTCTTTTCCTTGTTCTGGATTTTTTTTCTAAGGTTGGTTCGCGGTTTTTGAATAAAAACCGGTTAATTATTCAGTTTTTCTAATTCAACTGCAAAGGTGGTCTCTCAAACGAAACGAACTGAACAGTTGATCGGATCCAGTTTTTTCCAGTCTAAACAACCGGTGCAGTTCGGTTCTGATAACCGACCTGGAATCATGCCCAAGTCCACTTTCTTTTTATCAGAACTAGTTTTTCTTATCAGAGCTATTTTTTGGTTGGTGCCAAGTACCATGAGAGTTTTTTCTCCAAGTTGCCGCCACAAATCATGCATATATTGTACTAACTATTTGAGAAAAAAGGGATTATATGCATATATGCATATCCTTCTCCCCTTAATTCAAGAAAAGCATTTGATTAAGTGCATGTGGTATTGGATTCTGGTACCCTGACAGTTTTTTTTTTACATACATACACAAGTATTCGACACATCTCAAAAAACACCACCAGAAGTATGTTTCAACTAAAAAATATACAAACCAACTCCTTTATTTGTGTGAACACTGAATTTAACTGAATTTACAATAACATGAAATCACCAATCATCAGCTCCGTTACTGTCTCATTCCTCAAGGATCCTTTTTTCACTCCAATTAATGATACAACCAGTAATTGTGGCAAGAAGAACCTGTTGCATCAATAGGAAATAATCAAGCGTAAAAAATAATCTCGAATAAATTAAGCATCTAACAGGAGCGGAATCAGAAAATTAAAATTGGAGGGCTAAAACATAAATATATAATGTGTAACATGTGGAATTCGAACCCAAGTCTACATAGTCACAACATGCATTCTAACCACTAGACTACAGCCACACAGTTTACATTTTATGAGGCAGACTGAACCATATAAACACTTTTATAAATTATAAGAGTAAGGCTAGCTATGGTACTACGTACGCATAGCACGGATTGGTCCATACTATAATATTTCCTTTTTCAAATTTCAAATAGTCTATCTGAAATACGTTTAAATGAAACAAAACATTTTCAAATATGTAATTACAATGAAAAAAAATATGAAAATAATTAGAAACAGTTTCTAACAATGCTTATATCTAATTACCTAAATTCCCAAGGGCTTTCCAATAAATATCCCATGCTGTCAAAAGGATTTAAGTCAACAGAATACATAAAAAAGGGGAAAAAAATAATAAATCCAATCTAAAGAAATGAAGTGAATCAAGAGTAAAAACTCAAACAAACCTTGAGGGAACCCCATCACGGCCACTCCTCCTCCTCCTCCTCCTCCTCTACCAGCCACTCCTCCTCCTCCTCCTCCTCCTCGCCCTCCTCCTCATGATCTTCTTCATTTAGCTTTTCAAGTGCATTCCTAGCTGCATTTAGTTTCGCAATGTCCTTATCGTTAGACGATCCAAACAAATTAAATTCTCTATTATACCAACAAATTGATCTTCTTCATTTAACTGTATGTAAATATCCCATGCTGTCAAAAGGATTTAAGTCAACAGAATACATAAAAAAGGGGAAAAAAATAATAAATCCAATCTAAAGGAATGAAGTGAATCAAGGGTAAAAACTCAAACAAACCTTGAGGGAACCCCATCACCGGCCACTCCTCCTCCTCCTCGTCCTCCTCGTCATCCTCCTCCACCGGCCACTCCTCCTCCTCCTCCTCCTCCTCCCCCTCCACCGGCCACTCCTCCTCCCCGTCCTCCTCCTCATGATCTTCTTCATTTACCTTTTCAAGTGCATTCCTAGCTGCATTTAGTTTCGCATTGTCCTTATCGTTAGACGATCCAAAATTAAATTCTCTATTATACCAACAAATTGATCTTCTTCATTTAACTGTATGTAAATATCCCATGCTGTCAAAAGGATTAAGTCAACAGAATACATAAAAAAGGGGAAAAAAATAATAAATCCAATCTAAAGGAATGAAGTGAATCAAGAGTAAAAACTCAAACAAACCTTGAGGGAACCCCATCACCGGCCACTCCTCCTCCTCCTCCTCCTCCTCCTCATGATCTTCTTCATTTAGCTTTTCAAGTGCATTCCTAGCTGCATTTAGTTTCGCAATGTCCTTATCGTTAGACGATCCAAACAAATTAAATTCTCTATTATACCAACAAATTGATCTACTTCATTTAACTGTATGTAAATATCCCATGTTGTCAAAAGGATTTAAGTCAACAGAATACATAAAAAAGGGGAAAAAAATAATAAATCCAATCTAAAGGAATGAAGTGAATCAAGCGTAAAAACTCAAACAAACCTGGAGCAGGCTGTGGTGAGGCGGTGAGCCCCGGTGACAGCGCTGGTTGAGGGAACCCCATCACCCGCAGCCGTGGGTCAGCCACGTGTCCTTCCCCCTTGCCCTTTTCTCCCTCAGCGGTCATCCCCTCTGTCTCGCTTCTGAAATTTTTATCGATGATAAATAAAAAAATATCAAAAATGAAAAAGGATATGGAAAAAATTTTAAAATGGAAAGACAACCACCCGGTATGGCGTGCAGCCTGGCGCCATACCGGATGGAGTTTTCTGCCGAAAAAACAAAGAAAAAGTTTGTGGACGCCATACTGGATGGAAGTCCGGATCAAAATCAGAAAAAAAAACGTGGACGCCATATCGAACCAAGGTCCAGTTAAAATTTGCTAAAATAGAAGTACTCTGTTGTCATTAGGGTTGCACAAAAAATTCGTAGTTCATGATTCGATTTGAGTTTGATTCGGAAAAAGTTCGTAATTAATTCGATTCGAAATTAGTTCGTTCCGAAACAAATCAAACCAATTCGGTTACAATTTAATTTAAATCAAACTCAAACTGGACCTGGTTCGTTCGAATTAGGTTCGCGAACTATTTAGGTCCGAATCTCAAATAAAGCAACTAATGGATTCAACCATCAATTTTAACCCAGCGGAGCTTTGGCTCCAAAGACTCAGAACTTTGGATGGGAGGGTCGGAGTCCTGGATAAGCGGGTCAACATCGATCTCGGTATCCGATGCTAATGCGGCATCGATGATGTCGTGTATTCTGAGAGACTGATTCTTGAGCATCCATTCCAATCTGGAATGGGAGAAGCGTTGTAGCAGCTTCCATTTGTTGCCCGAGGAAAGAACCCGTTGTGGATTGTGCGGCTGTCCAAGATCAATGTTAGCGTTGCTTGCTTGTCCCGTGCTGGATTGACCCTTATCATGGGTAGTCATCCTGTTTTTGGTTGCAAGACATTTGATAGGCATGGTGGTTGCGATTAAGATTCACGCCAGAAAAATAAGAAAGCGAGAGGAATGTAGGGTATGATATCTCTTTTCTGTGTGAGATGGACGATATATATAACAAGAACTTGGCATATCGATTAGTGAGCACGGGTCCCACCCTACCGTAAATGCTAAACTCCCAACCGTTGCTTTAAATATGTGGGCCGAGTATAAATGGCTCTAATTTCGAGGCGTTACTACTTGCATTGACTGGTCCAGCAAGTGAGTTAATTATGCGATATTATTGCCTATTGATAGCGCGAGCATATAACAAAGAATGTTCATTCAAGGAACCGATCACTATCGAAGTGTTATCATACCGATCGCTGTTGTGAACATGATGAGCTTGATAATCAACGTCACATTTGCTACTGCGTTACTAACTTGTTCATACAAAATGTGGTTTACAGAGTTTTTCTTCTCGCGAAATACAGTCTTACCATAAAATAAAAATTAGTCTTGCTATATAGAATAGACAAAAAATATAAGGTTTTTAAGCAAACGAAATAAGATAGTTATAAGCGAAACTTACTCGCTGAAATCACTGTCAGGGGAGAAGTCGTCACCAAGATCATCACTACTCTCGCCATCCATATTCTCTTCTTCGTCTTCATCATACTCCGGATATTCCATCCCGTCTTCGTCATCTTCCTCATCATTGTCATCTTGTTTAAGATCTGTCACTGGTTGTTTGAGATCTGTCACTGGTTGCTCGTCAGAAGTGTCAGGTGTGATTAGTGGTTCCAAAAGTCTCTTAACAACCTGCAGAGACTTCTCTACGCATTAGAATGATTGTTTTGAGTAACAATTACACAAAGCAAAAATAAATATATATATATATATAGTAGAACTAGGGTGTTCCTAAGTTCACCAAGTCCTTTTGTGAACTCAATTCTAAAATCTATCGTATTGACTTCAAACGACGAATCCAACCCGTTGAAATATTTCTATCTTACGAGTGATGCGCCTACATGTAAAAGATTTTAAATTTTAAATTAATTTTATATAAAGTCAAGTGGTCGAAAGACGCCCAAAAAATGAATACATTAAAATTAATTTATAAACCTTTTAATTTTGACCACTTGACTTTATACTAAATTAATTCGAAACTTCAAAATTTTCACATGTAGATGCATCACTTGTAAGCTAGAAGGATTTCAACGGTTTGGATTCGTCGTTCGAAGTCAATTCCATAGGTTTTAGAGTTGAGTTCACAAAGGGGTTTAGTGAACTTAGGAACACCCGAGTTCTACTCTCTCTCTCTCTCTCTCTCTCTCTATATATATATATATATATATATATTAGGGTTAAAATGCTCCATTGGTTTTGTGCCCCATTATGCCTCAGCATCATTATCTCTATTTTAAAGTCTGAAAATTGATCTAAACCGTTCAACATGATATTCATACTAAAATGTGCTTGGATAACAAATTTTAGAATTTTTAGAAAGAGAGAGAGATTGGCTAAGGTCATAGTGGTATGAGCAAGATCTTGATGATACCAATTCGTTTTTGTGATTTTTAAAATCCAAACATTCGATCCAAACTGTCCAACATGATATCTATATTAAAATGTACTAAGTGATCAAATTTTAATTTTTTTTTTTTAATTTTTTTACTATTTATTAAGATAGCTACAAAATTGTTGTTTTTCAATGGTCAAGAAATGTCTGAAAATAGCCATTCTATCTGTACCCATCTTAATAAATAGTAATAAATTTCCAAAAAAATATAAAATTTAGTCTCCAAAAATTTCCAAAATATTTCAAATTTAGTTTACAAACTTTTATATATTTTTTTTAATTATTCCAAAATCACTGTTTTTTTATGGTCCAGAATCCATCCAAAAACAATGGTTTTCTACCTGTCTAAAAAAATAGTAAAAAATTTTCAAAAAATTTAAAATTTGGTCTCCAAGCACATTTCAATATGGATATCATGTTGAGTGGTTCAGATCAACTATTTGCTCTTTAAAAACGGATATATGAGCTTGAAGTAAAACAAAATCGTCTTCGCAATTCACCATATATAGCTCATCTCCATATAAAATATCTGAATTAAGAGATAAGGACCTCCCACATCATATCATGGTTGTTACAATCCTGGAAAATAGCACCAGCTATGGCCTCGACAACATCTGCCAGAACCTTTGGGGCTTTTGGGGTACTTCCACCGTAGATCTCATCCTCTGGCTCTTGCTTCACTGCCTCTGTAAATTTTTTCACCTATATATTCACGCATCCCAAAATGATAAAGAGCTTTAAAACCTAATACAAAATCTGGTGATCAATTGGGTAACCCAACTCCATGCTTTGCTAATTCTTAGAATCCTCTTCAATTATTATATATAATTTTGTATTTATTAATTACCGACTAATGTGTTCTAAATAATTTTTATTCATATTGGTGTCAGGGAATACAATACAAATCCCGTCCGTACCTTTTTATCGAGTGAACGGCAGTTGATCCGCACAAAGGGGTAAATATTGTGCCGAACAGCGACACGTGCCAGATTCTCATTAGATATGTTAGCGGAACGAAGCCTAGACATGTCACCCTCTCTAAGGTCCGGGTAGGACAAATTCAAATAGTTCGCCATTGCCAGGTTAAGCGCTGCATCTCCGACAAACTCCAGTTGCTGGTAAGAGATGGTGCCGTTGGAGGAGGAAGGATGGGTTAGTGCATGTTCTAGAAGGCTCGGTTTGCGGAAATGGTACCCGAGGATTCGCTCCACGGAAGAGACGTCGACGGGGTAGGAATTGGATTGATTCATGGTTAATTGGTGGCGAAAGAACTAGTGACGAAGTGACAAAGGAGGGGCAAAGGAGAGGGTTTAGGGTTTAGGACTTTAGTGTTAATATCTGTTTTAATTGGTGGCGAAAAAGGGACCGAATGCTTTACTTTATAATAGCGACCCAATGCTTAATCTGTAAGCTAAACAAAAAGGGAGCAGCTTGGTTCCGATGTCCATCGGATCAATTTTGGATTCAATCTGATATTTCATCAGATCAGGATGATGGAAATTAACGGGGCTTTCTAAACGAATTTGATTTATTCCAAAATAAAAAACCAGATAACCGCAGGAACCGAATAGATCAGGTACTCGACATATGTCAAATTTTAAAATCAAATCCACCTTAAACGGATACGAATACGGAACGGATAATCTACGAATACAAATTTGAATACAGATACAAGAAATAATTTCCGGATAATTGAGTCATATGAATAATCCACTTATATAACATAATACAAGTATTATAAATAAAACAGAAATTTTTTACTAATGCAAAAATAAGAAGCAAAAAAAAAATGCATGTTTCAATTTTCAAATTAGGAGAATAAGCTGTGCATTGCCATTGAGTAAATAATGTACATCAGTTACATCTACCCTCAGGTGTTTCATCGTTACAGAGGATCTCCCAACCCACTATCTATCTATTTCTCTAAAGAAAAAGTTGTCAAGTACTTGAGAAACTTTTTTTTTTTTACACACACTCCTTAATTCCTGCTATGTATGATCGAATTTAGGACCTCCCACTATGTATGATCGAATCTATGACCTCTCACTCAGAGACATATGTCTTAGCCACTGCGCTAAGCCTAGCACATACTAGGAAAAAGTTGACACCATCAAAATGACCCCACGTGGAGTCATTAAAGCATAGTCACGTGGGTCATCCAAATAAGAACACGGGTTCAGCCGAGTACAAAGATAAAATGATTTCGGTACCAGCTTCATTTCCTATCCGGATAGTATCCTGATATCCGATCCATTTACAACTCATGAACCATATCCATATCTGGTACCGTTTTGTATATTTAGAAAATATCCGGATCCGAATTCGTTTATCCGAATTCAAATCTCAAGCGGATACAAATCGGATTCGGAGTGGATAATTCGGATCCGTTTTCACCCCTACTTTCAAAGGTTCTCATAACTTAAAAATTAATTTGTTTCTTATGCTAAGGTAATAGCTTGAATAGCTACTTTAAACTGAATTTCTGATTTTTAAGGACAACCAAACTACAGGGATTGAGGGAACCATTCTTGCTTTAATAAAAGCTTAAAAATGTGAATTGATATGCTGGTTGGTCTTAAAGGTCAAATGTATCACTTTTATGTTTTCCTTTCATATATTAAAAGCTAGGAAAAATGAATTTATGTGCTGGAGGTTTTACATCATAGAATAAACATGGTTACCAAAATTTATAACCAAAATCTCTTCCATACATATAAACACAAAACATTGAAATTAATAAAAATAAAAATAAAAACCTACGATCCTACTTTTGTTACAACAAAACCTATGAAATCCAACCGTAAACTAGTTACACACAACACACAAATTTACATTTTTCATTTTCAGCCCCCACAAAACCCTTAATTAACAGCATCGACACTGAAATCAGGCTCCGATGGCTTTTGCAACCTGACAATGGTACTAGCACTGGTACCACTTCCTCCACCTCTGTTCCTAAAATTGTGCACCCCTCTCATTGCATTAGCTGCAAACCGAGAGGCGTAAATGGTGGCACCAAGGCTTGGCCGGGCCCCACGGGTCTCCTCTTTTTTACGAATTCCGGCCATTTTTCGTCTCCAGTATCGCCTCCAGGCTGCCTGAATAAAGCACGCAGCCCAAGTGCGCCAGTGCTGTGAGTGATACCGGAAAGTATGTTGTACCTGGTATAGATGCAAAAAGTTAAAATTAAAAAGGAAATTTTGCAATTTCTAGGAAAAACTTGATTTGTATGACCCTTTCAATTACATTTTTTCTTCCCTTTGAACTTGTTTTCATAGTTATTTTAGTTTCCTTGATAGGTGCAATTACTATGGCTTGACAATAATAAATACTTCGGTTCCAAATTCTTAGAATTGAGAATTATAAATAATAAAAAATACAAATTTTTGGTCTAAAACAGTTATTCAAGTAAATAGCAATTCAGTTCAAAATATAAGCAAATAAGTTTTATAATAAATTTAAAATAAAAATATATAAATATAAAATAAGCAAGTACAAAAAAAATATGAATATAAAATAAGTGGGTTAAGTAATGTTTGATACCTGCCGAGAATGTAGACGCCTAAACTGACTCGCTACAAACTTCAAATCATCTGCTCCAAGAGCAAAAGCCTCCACCTCATTCAACGACCTAACTGTTCGTGTCGAGGCGGGAAAATTCAAACTAGATTTCGGGTCAAGGGCCCACGTCAAGAGTTCTTCACCGCAAAAAGCACCTTCTTCCAGTAACCCGCGGTTGAAGAAACCCGTACGGCCACCGTCAGTGGTGATGCTCTCAAGGGACCCGCGAACTATGAAGAGCATCTCTTCTACCGGTTCACCTTCTTTGAGAATGTAGTTGGACTCGGTGTATAGACTGGGTTTAAGCCGTTCACATACTGCGTCTAGTAACCGGTCATCCATGTCAGCAAAAAGCGGCACCTTTATTTCAGAGATAATTAAAGAGTATTATAGTTGGAATAAGAGATACTTCAAATGTTTGTGCCTTGCAATGCACAGCATGTGTTTAGAAACTAATTTGATATATGGCATGCCAGCAAGTGTTTAATTTTCATGCTAGTCATATAACTACTTGTGTTATTACGAATAAAAGAAAAAGAATCCTTTTTGTAACCTCCCTGACAAAAACAAAAAGAAAAAAGAATAGATAACCAAGGCCGTGCTCACCCTTCCTTACGAGGTTTAAGGTGATATTATGAATTTTAGAGGGTAAGTGCGTAATTTCAAGGTTTTTGAGGGGCATACATGAAATTTCCCCGAAAAACAAAAAAGAATAGATAACCAAGGCCATGCGCTCACCCTCCTTACTATGTTTAAGGTAATATTATGAATTTTACAGGGGTAAGTACGTAATTTCAAGGTTTTTGAGGGGCATACATGAAATATCCCTGATAAAAGAAAAAAGAATGGATAATCAAGGCCGTGCTCACCTGCTTTACGAGGTTTAAGGTGAGGTGGCGCTTAATGTCTCTGCGAAGATCCTTTGGTAATGTCTGTACCAGTCCTTCCTCATCAACACCTCGAGTCTCTAACCACCTACACCAACATTTTTTAAGAAGATTTAGCGGTGCAGTTTTTCAATCTTCAAAGAAATATTTTATCAGAGAAATATTTGATCGAGTGTAGAACTAGGGTGTTCTTAAGCTCACTAAGCGCTTTGGTGAGCTTAACTCCAAAGCCTATCGGATTGACTTCAAACGACAAATCTAATCTGTTGAAACTTCACAAGTAATGCGTTTCCATATCAAATTTATAAATTTTCAAATTAATTTAGTATAAAGTCAGGCTGCTGACTTTAACTTATAAACCTTTTTTTTTTACCGCTTGACTTTATACTATATTAATTCAAAAATTTATAAATTTTATGTAAGAGCATCACTCATGAAGTAGATTGATTTCAATGGTTGGATTTGTCATTTGAAATCATTTCAATATGTTTTAGAGTTAAGTTGACCAAATGATTGGTGAGCTTAAGAACACCCTAGTTCTACTCTTCACTCACAATTTGTGTCAAGTTAAAGACTCAACAAACCTTAAATTACCAAACAAGAAATTAAAAAAGAGTTTAGACACAACAAGTACCCCCACCATCTATATCAAACAGATACATGAAAATTATACCAAAAAAACAAAAGAGAGAGAGAGAGAGAGAAAGAACGGAGAAACCTGTAATGCTCAAAGCGTCTGACACGTTCTCTAAGGGGTGGTGGCAAGAGGCGATGGCGCATCCACTGCTCTGCATCGCGTTTTTGAACTCTCATCTCCTCCAACCGTATTGACAGTGATTGAAGGTACGTCTGTTTAAAAAAAAAATCAAATAAAAGTTAGAAATGTGTTTCTATGTTCATCACATATGCAGAAATCCTCAACAAATCCTAGAAATATTTTATATTTGCTTTTGTTTATATGTGCGCATCCATGTAGGGGTGCTCAAATGGTTTGATTTGTTCGGTTTTTTACCGAATCGGAAAAGTTCAATTAAAATGGATTGGTTCGGTTGAATTTTTTAATTATTTCGGTTTAAATGGATGGGTTCGGTTTAGATTTCTCAAAACCAATTAAACCGAACTGACCGGTTTATAATGGTTCAACTTTGAAAATGGATGAGTTCGGTTTTGGTATGTGTATTCTTGCATAAAACTTCACTTGTTGTGTATGAAAATGTATACTTTTTGTTATAATGGGACCGATAGTGGTGCTATCTTTTGTATTTTACCAATTTTGAGATGATCCTTACTTCGGTTTGTTCAGTTCGGTTCTTATTTGGTTGATGGTTTGATCAGTTTGGTTCGGTTCTATTTTTTAAAACCGAAAAAAGTTTGGTTTGGCTATTTTACTTCGGTTTCAACCGAACCGACCGTTTGAACACCCCGTGTGTGTGTGCGCGCGTGAGAGAGAGAGAGAGGTATGTACCTGCATGTTGCCAATGAGCAAGGCAAAGAGCAGGAGCCCAAGCACACATATAACAATAGAAAAAACGACTTCACCAGGATATGTACTTGTCAAGAGTCCTTGGCCAAGTGTACTGTTACATAATAATAGTCTTAGTATGGTCACAACAAAAAACAAAGACAAATTCTTGGTCACAAATACATATTTGGACTTTTTTATATACTGTTTTACAATAATATGCTTTTTTTAAGCTCGAGAATCCACATATGTTTGTTTATTGAAAAGGTTACTATTACATTTTTTCTCTCCATAATCGAGTATTTTATTTTAAAATATTTAACATGCTTTTACCCATGTTCTAAGTGAGTCACATTTCTATCATTTGGCACCTCTACAAAGACATGAAAATGGTAGGTTATGAAATTGGACAAAAAAGAGTTTATTTTATGAAGTTCTAGTGTTTTCATTTTTTTTGTCTATAGTTTTAAAACTTCAATATTTTGAAAGTTTGAAATTCAATTATCATGGAGCTTACCTGAGATTCTGAAATCCCCACCAGAAGCAAAAGCTGCCTTTAGTAACAAAATTGTGAGACGAGGTGATATTTTTGTTGATTGCATTCTTATAGATTCCATATGTAAAATTCGTGCTGTTGCACTGAGTCTGCACCTGGTTAGCCATGTTTCGCCAGGTGTCATAACCAGAGAGGTGCTCATTGCCACAGTACAGGTACTGGGTGCTACATCCGGATGTGCTATGGCATATCTCGTGCCAGCAGTCATCTTGCCTCATTAGTGACAGCAAGTACCAGAATGTGCCCACATTCTGAGAAAATTATATAACAAAATTTTATGATGAAAGATTGGTTTTTGTGTTAGTTATGAAGAGGTTTTTTGTGGTTTATCTGACAAGTTATTGAAAGATTGGCTTGAATTACAAAGAAAAATTAAGAGGCAATTTGGTAAAAAGTTCACACAACTTAATCTCAGTTTTCATAGCTAGATAACATTGTGACAGTAAGTACCAGAATGTGGGCACATTCTGGAAAAACTAAATAATAAAATGTTATGATGATAAAACACACAACTAGGCTCTAATCGCCTTTTTTTCTCTTTTTGAAAACAAAAGCTCATTGTTTATTTAATTTGTAACTAAGATCAAACTTTTATGATGTATGCAAACTAAAACACAACATTTTGAGATATTATTAGGTACCCAAATATAAGGTTGATTTTTTTTTTTTTTTTGCAATTTGGTAAATGTTCACATAACTTAATCTCAGTTTTCATAGCTAGATAAAATTTGCAATTAGAAAAATTAGTACTGGATGCTAGTTGCAAACTAAACAGAATATGTAGGGTTCTATTCACAAAAATGGTGACTGTTTTTTAATTTTTATTTGCATCGATTTTTCATATAGAGGCTTAAAGGGAGCTTACGTGACCCGCTAGCATAAACCACAGTAGATAGTAGGCAGCACCAGCCCATGCGGTTTCGATAAAAACACCAACCGTGCTTTTAAGGTCGGTCATCAAAGGGTATAATCGGAATATCCTGGGGAAAGAAGGAATCACCACCATTAAGAAGAGTGCTCTTCTTGTTGTAAGAACTTTTGTACCGACCGAGCTATTCAGGTATCGCCATATCATTATCTGTAATAAGAAAACAGAGGCACACCGTAACAATCAGTTTTTTTTTTTTTTTATTGTTTTTGAGAAAAACCCGTAGGCATAACTATCAGGTTTTAATGAAACTTGCATTGTACAGGTCAAGTAAAGTCTAAGTTTTAGGTGATTATATTGCACCACGCATTTCAGTTTCAGGTGTCAATCCGTGACAGTAAAGTTCAATCTTATCTTATTTTGTGCTCAATTAAAGTGCAAGAATAAATGCATGAAGTTCAATTTCGACCCAAAAAGCTACAAAATTTGCAGATTGATACTGTAATACTCCACTCTAGTACCTAAGGTTGTTCATTGGTCCGGTTTATTTGGTTTTGAACCTAACAGAAAAAGTTTGGATTAAATTGTTGGGTTTATCGGTTTGAATGGATTGGTTCGGTTGATTTTTTGTTTTTATATTTGGTTTACAATAACTTATATATATAATTCATACTTATTTCTATTATCAAATGTATTTGTGTATGTATTGAGTTTTGACCTTTTAAAATATAGTCTCTCCTATTTCGATTATTTTGGTTCAGTTGACAAGTGTAGTTCGGTTGGTTCGGTTATATTTTTGAAAACCGAGTAAACTTTTGGTTTGACTATTTTAATATGGTTTTAACCAAACCGACCCAATGAACACCCCTACTGGTACCAGTAGAAAAAGTTGCAGGCAGTATAATAATAATGCTCTACAGTGCATTCTAGCTAGTACCAGAATGCAGATGTTACTTCAAATAGTAGAAGCATTAATTCAGATTAAAGAAACTTCTAGAGAGAGAGAGAGAGAGATGGAGTTGTAATGTTTGAAACCTGAGGAATGGGAAGCACAGCAAAGATATCCATCCAAAAATAACTCCTCATATACCTCCTGGCAACAAGTGCCGGGTCAGTAATCAACTCACCCGCTCCGACCCGTGTAGATGTGCTATAACTCGTTCTAAACTTCAAAAGGATTCTAGGCAAGTACAATAAATCTATTATAGTTCTCACTACAGTCGACACCACTGCTAGTCTTTGATCTATCCCAATGCAATTAGAATCATTGTTGATAACGGGTAAATAAAGCATCAACGGGTCTACCGCAACTGAAACAATAACCAACATGACGAAAAACCGATTGATGCGCAGCAAAAGCTTGGCAGACGGATCGAGCATTTTCGGGGTTTTCTTGGGGGTATTTGTGTAATTCCTGGATCTTGAACTGACAAAGGGAAGAGAAAGACTGAGCGACCTGAATGAGTAACCCGAATCCATTAGAGACCTCAACGGGTTAACAAATCTCCATCTGGAGGGCCCGAATCGGTTGTCAGATGCCACAGAGGATCTAGGGCTTGACTCCTCAAGCCTGTAAGAAACAAAAGGAATTGCTTACACCAGTCTATAATTTATTCTACAAATGTGATATGACCGGTCTGGTGGTACCAATTAGGTACTGGCATAGTGCTAGGTACCAAGTATAAAACCAGTACAACTAAAAAACCTTTTAATTTTCTTCATTCTTTTTCAGGAAAACTGAAATTTGAGGCCAAAAAGAATCTTTATTAAGCAGTTAGTATTAGGAACAGAAAATAAACTGAGACCAGAACTGGTGGTACCAAGTAGGTACCAAGTATAAAAGCAGTACAACTAAAGGGCCTTTTAATTTTCTTCATTTTTTGGGGGAAACTGACATTTGAGGCCAAAAAGAATCTTTACTAAGCAGATAAGTGTTGGGAACAGAATCAGAAACTGAGACCAGAACTGGTACGAACTGGTAGGAACAGATCTGGTAAAAGCAAAATCAAAAGGCCAAAGAAGAGAAGAGAAGAGATAGTATAGTACCTGGAGAACCTCTCTCTTTCGCCGTCGATATAAGCTACTCGGTAGCCACCACAATCGAACATTTCTCTTGCCTTGTAATTTAGTAGAGAAATAATAATACCACTTGCCGATTCTTCTTTCCAGGCAAATTTAGTGACTGATTCTTTGGAGTTGACTTTTTACCGATTCATCAAAGCGAATAGGGATGGATGGATGGATGGATTCAAAGAAGCATGTTTTGTTTTGTTAAAAGAGAGAGAAGAAGGGTCTGTCTGGTGGAACACGTATCCTCTGCATTAACGCACCGTTTGAGTTAATTTATGAACCGTACGATCAGAATTCGGACCAATCCTGTCCACTCCTATAATGCACGTGCACTTTAATATTAGTGCGGATCTCAGTAGGACGGTTCAGATCTTAACTCAAAAATTTGAGTTAATGCAGAGGATAAGAATTCTGTCTGGTGGGGAGACTATCCTCTGCGGAGTTTTATAAATCCGGAGCAAAACGAACGGACCAGATTAACTCTCAGCCGCTTTGAGATTCGGGCTAACAGAGGGGGCAGTATTATTGGGCTTTGGGATTCGTGCCAAGTCAAAACGAACGGACCAGATTAAAAGCTCCGCAGAGGATACGCTCCCCTGTCTGGTGGGGCCAATTGGGATCACCCCAGGTACCTGACTCAAGCAAATTAGAAACGGACGGCCCAGGATCGTTCTTTTAACATGGCACGAATCTCAAAGCAAAAATAATAGAGAGAAGAAGGGTCTGTCTGGTGGGGCCCAGTATTTAATGTAAAAGTCAGGTAATGTAACGAGTTATTAATAATTCGGCCCTTATTAGGTCCAATTATAACTGTTGGGGTGTCAGGCCCAAGTTGGACCCAAATATATGACTCTATACGGGCCTTATAAAGTCACTTAACTTTTCATCAATGTCGCCAGTGGGTAAAGATATTAACAACATTGATTTGGTTTCATGTAGCACATAAGCAATAGAGTTAAAATGAAAAAAACATATGATTTGTGAGTTGTATAAAGTCAAACCAGCGTTGTTAATATTCTTACTCGTAGCCAGTCAATTGGTATTGAAAATTGCACTTAAATGATTAAATATGTATCATTTTTTTTAATTAACCAAGATAATTGGTACCCGGTACCCGGTACTATTCATGGAAAATTGGAGATCTAACTTTTGAAGTAAAATGAACAATTGAGATGTTTGTTTTCATATCAATATAAAAAATTTGTATCAAGGATAGCATAAAAGAATACAAGCCCATTTGTTTAGAAATGAATGGCACCATATAGATGAAAATAAATATCAAAAACTAAGAAATTACATGATCAGTTTTTGATTTAATGACAAAAATTAATGTCTTTCAGTTAAAGGTTTTTCAGGTTTAAAATCTAAAAAAAAAAATTATGAATATTGAATTGTTTTTTAAAAGACTGAATATTTAACTTGAAAAGTTAGATCTTCATTTTTCTTTAAAAAAAAGATAACTAAAGGAAAAAGAAAATATGATAAGCAAAGAAGATTTATAATATCCAAATACAGCTTTTTGTCATGCTTTAAGGAGCACACCTTGAGAATTTTTTTTTTTTTATGAGCAAACCTTGAAACTTTTTTGTATCTCTTGTTTTTGTATAGATACATGGAGCAACATTTTTTCTAGAGGTGGGTTCAAATGCACTGTGATTTTGTGTTTCAATATGCTCCACATTGTTTATTTCCGTTTTCAAAGTCCGAACAGTCGATCCGAACTGTTCAACATGATCTTCATAATAAAATATTCTTGGAGACCAAATATTATATTTTTTAGAATCTTTTTACTAGTTTTTTACATAGGTACAATATCACTTTTTCGGATGATCCAGAATCTCCTTAAAACAGTGATTTTGTACCTATCTAAACCCTGATTGTTGAAAATGTAATTTTTTAGTTTACTACAAGCTTTTGATATTTATATTATAGTTTGAGTTGCTTATTCGAATCTTCAAATAAAATTTGAGGGATGCTATGCATACACTATAAATATATTCCACATAAATAAGTGTACAAAACTTTAACACATTGAATTGCTTTTTTCTTATATAATTTATAGCCGGAATTTCTCCATGGCGAGAAAAAAAAAAACATTTCTCTTAAATTGGTCAAAATTAAATGGAATGTTTCAGATTTTTAGGAGAACACGTGAGAATTCCCAACATTTTTACTAATATTCAAAGTTTAATAGAAATTAATTAATATACCCATAACTGATGGGAAGTTATAAAAATACCCGTACTGGCTATTTTTTGGCCGGTGCTCAATTTAATTCATTTATGGCCGGTACTTAATTTTTTTTTTTAAGGATGGGCATAGCATATTTGGCTAGAAGAAAAAGTCGTAGGAAACTCGATTGAAGTTTGCACTTGGTTTGGTTAAGATCAAACAAATGCATTTGGTTGGATGCGTGTGTTACATTTGGTTGGGCATAGCATATTAATTGAGTACAGATGCTTTATGCACGGTCAAACGATGACAGAAATGTATCGATGTTTTATTGCAAAAACATCAATGACGCATAGATGTTTTTTTAGCATTGACAATGCTAAGTCTAATAAAACATCAGCGATGTACCGATGTTTTTAGCACTACCCGGCTAACAAAACATCGATGTTTCATTGCAAAAACATCGATAATGCACCGATACATGCAACTGATGTAACACACGCATCCAACCAAATGCATTTGTTTGATCTTAGCCAAATCGAGTGCAAATTTCATCCAAGTTTCCTACGACTTTTTCTTCTAGTCAAATGTGCTATGCCCATCCTTAAAAAAAAAAATTAAGTACCGGCCAGAAAATGGCCAGTACGGGTATTTTTATAACTTTCCAGTGGATATGGGTATATTAATTAATTTATTAAACTTTGGATATTAGTAAAAAATGTCGGGAGAATTCTAAGGATAATGCAAAGAATTAAATAAAACAAAGAAGTCAACTGGTTGAGTGTGTAGCTGGAGTACAGCCATGAATCATGATACATGTTGTACCGTTTTAAATATTTAAAATGGATTGTTGAAGCAACCATCCATACACACTTAATAGCTTTTAAGGTAGTATCCACTAGCTAGGTTTTATCTCCCTTTTTTATTTGTAACATTTAAAAAAAAAAACAAATTGAAGTGTAACATATATAGGGGTGAAAACAAAGTGGATAATATGCTATCTATATTTGAAAAATTAAATATATATATATTTGATATTTAAATATTTGTGTGGATATGAATACGAATATGATTTTAAGTTTCAAATATATGTAACTGAATAACAGATAAATATCATATAATTTAATATATATTATGAAAACAATTATATTATTTATCATTATAATTAGATAAATATTATGATATTTGATATTTTTTAATAATATTTATATATTTTTTAATAAATATCTGATCCGATCTGTATCTGTAAGTATTATTAGTGTTTTGTAAATTCAGTTTTTACAATTTCAAAGTCCATACAGTCAATCCAAACCGTTCAACATTCAATCTATAATAAAATGTGTTTGGAGACCAAATTTTGCATTGTTTTGAACTTTTTTACTATTTATTAAGCCAGTTTTAAAATCGCTGTTTTCAATGATCCAGAAATTTTTCACTGTTTATTAAAATCAGCGATTTAAAACTGGCTTAATAAATAATAAAAAAATTGCAAAAAACATAAAATTTGGACTCCAAGCACATTTTAAAATAGAGATCACATCTAACAGTTTGGATCGACCGTTTGAACTTTGAAAATCAGAAAACCAATTGGTTGCATCACGGCTCCGGAACAAACATTTTGATATTAGCCAACCTCTCTCTCTCTCTCTCTCTATATATATATATATATATAGTAGAACTAGGGTGTTCTTAAGCTCATCAAGTCTCTTTGTGAGCTTAACTCAAATATCTATCGGATTGGCTTCAAACAACACATCAAACGTTGAAACCGATCTACTTCATGAGTAATGCATTTACACGTCAAATTTATAATTTTTCAAACTAGTTTTATAAACTCAAGCAGTCAAAATATGATGAAAAATGAACTCATTAAAATTAACTTATAAAACATCTTTTTTTTTACCACTTGACTTCATACTAAATTAGTTGAAAATTTAAAAAAATTGACATGTAAACGCATCACTCATGAAGTCGATTGGTTTGAATGTGTCGTTTGAAGTCAATCCGATACGTTTTTGAGTTAAGCTCACAAAGGGGCTTGGTGAGCTTAAGAACACCTTAGTTTTACTCATATATATATATAATGTAAATTTTTAGTTCACTACAAGCTTTTGATATTTATATTATAGGTTGAGTTGCTTATTGGAATCTTCAAAATTAAAATTTGAGGGATGCTATGCATACACTATAAATATATTTCACATAAATAAGTGTACAAAACTTTGACGCATGGAATTAATATATTTTTCTTATATAATTTATAGACGATATTTCTCCATGGCGAGACAAAAACATTTCCCTTAATTTGGTCAAAATTAAATTGAATTTTTTTAGATTTTTAGGAGAAAGAATTATCTAAGGATAATACAAAGAAATAAATTAAAAGAACTCAACTGGTTGACTGTTAGCTGGAGTATAGCATGATACATGCTACCATCCATATATAAAATGTTAGCTAGCTAGGTTTTATCTCTCATTTTTTTTATGTGTAGCATTTTTTTAAAAACAAATTGAAGTGTAACATCAAATTACAAATAGTTTTATTTATAATCAAAACATTAAAAACGAAACGCTAACATAGTTAGCATTTCGGATTTAGCGAAAACGCTAACAATGTTAGCGTTTCGGATATGACAAAACGCTAGTATTTTATCAGTGTTCTCCACAGACACGGTGCGAAACCCTAGCATTGCTAACATTTTGTTAAATCCAAATTATTAGCATTGTTAGCGTTTCGCCTCGTTTCGAAATGCAAGCTTTCAAAATTTTCTTTGTTTAATGAACAATAATATTTAGCATTTTCAATTAGAGGTGTTTAAACGATCAGTTCAGTTAAAACAGAGTAGTCAAACTAGAATTTTATTCGGTTTTCAAAAATCTAACCGAACCAATCAAATTAAACTTGTCAATCGAATAACAACTAAACAAAAAAACAACAAAGTAAATTTCAGTTTATTTGGTTGAACAAAAATAAGAGAGATTAAATTATAAAAGATCAAAACTCAATACATACACAAATACATTTAATAATCATAAAAATAAATATCAAGATATATATCAGTCGAATCGAAATAAGAGATATTAAATCAAATCAAATATAAAAAACCGAAGTAATTCAAGTAAATTTTAATTTGTTTGATTGAACTAATATAAGAGAAATTAAATTGAAGTAACTAAAAAATTTAACAGAGCCAAACTGTTTAAACTGAAAAATCAAACTATTTAATTCAAAATTTAACGGTTCAGTTTGAAAACTAAATAAACTGAATCCAATGAAGCATCTAGGCATGTTACAAGTTTATAGAACTTGAGGAAAAATATCTGTACATGTTCTCAACATTTATTCTTTACAAAGGTTTGACCAATGACAATTCTATTAACTATTAAGCATTTAAGAGCTTGCGGAAATACACCGATGTTGATAAATTATGGACGTTGATTTTTCAACTTATTGATTCATATAAAATCAAAATCGAAAAGTAATTATTTTTTATGTGAGCGTAGAAAAAATAATATAGATCACGTCCAACGATTTTATTTTGACACATAAATTTTAGAATTCTTATTATTAAAAAAATAAAAAATAGAGACACGGTTGAAACAGAAAAATTGAACAATAATATTTCTTTCTTTATTAAACAATAATATTCAACACTTCCCAACATGTTATAAGTTTACACAACTTAATAGAAATTAAAATATATTTACCTGTTCTTAATATTTATCCTTTAATAAAAATTTGCCAATGGCACTTCTGTTGACTATTAAGCATTTATGATGCGAAAAATTTAAGAAAACTTATGACAAAAATAATGAAAAAAAAAAAAAATCTCTACTGAAACAAATATATATAAAGAGGGTTCAAATACCTCCACTTTTTGTATCTTCATCAAGCCTCTAATTTCAAAACTTTAATAATTAATCCAAAATATAAAATTTAAATGTCAATATAAAACCATTAATTAGCTATGATCAACATTATTTTCTCGATGCACATGTAAAAGATTATGACATTTCAATTTTATTTTGATTGTTATCAAAAGCTTGCAAAAAATACACTGTTGTGGATAATTTTTGCACGTTGATTTTTCTAACTTATTAATTCACATTAAAATAAAACTGAAAAGTGATAATTTTGTATGTGAAAATAGAGAAAATAACATAGATCACATATAATATTTTATTTTGTCATATCCATTTTAGAATTTTTGTTATTAGAAAAATACAAAAATAGAGGCATGATTTGAACCCTCCTAAATATATATTAAAAATAATTTCTTAACTGACAAACCCAAAATTAGCATTGCTGGACCAGTAAGAAATACTACCATTATTCTAATGATAATTTTATATTTCATAATGAAATTCTGCAATTTAAAATAACATTGAGTGTTAGGTGCAACACACAAT
Organism: Carex parvula; assembly: GCA_025461045.1. Lineage (NCBI taxonomy): Eukaryota > Viridiplantae > Streptophyta > Magnoliopsida > Poales > Cyperaceae > Carex > Carex parvula. Next base: position 71,898 of record JAJGRW010000842.1, read on the forward strand.
AAGAGGGGCTGTATTTGTCACAAATTTAAATTTAGTTGTAGAAACTTAAGTGCCACACCTTGCTGGAGAAAATTCATGCACAAAATTGTAGTCTCCAAATTGATGTTGAAATGTGTGTGCAAAATAATCATCTGGTGTAGGTCAAGAGAATTTTCTTTGATTCGCATTCAATGAATGACAAAGATTGTGGATTTGTATTTTATCTACATATTTTTCCTTGTAAAATTGATAATATTATATTTGTTTTTCTAAAATTTTAAAACTCATAAATTTATCTAATTTTTTGTCTTTTCTAATAAAACTCACTTAAAATTTATAATTTTTTTTTATTCAAAAGTATGTAGCATGTGTAACAGAAATGTTCAGTCTTCTAATTCGTTGGTTTTTGTGGTCAAATTGTTCATTTCCTTACTTATATGCACAAACAAACGTGTGTTTGAATATTACTATGTATGTATATTAAGCTGAGAAATGAATCATTTATTCTCACAAATGGGCCAATTAAAAGATTGAATATTTTTCTGACACATGCTATAATTTTTTTTAAAAAAATATATGAAATAAGAACTTTACAAATTTAAAAAAAATAGAAAAAGCAATAGATGAGATTTGAGAAATTTTAGAAAGTTGAATATAATATATAAATTTTAGAAGCGGGGATACGTAATTTTAAAATTTTCAAGGGGCATACATACATAAATTTCTCCTTTCTATTTTTGTGGGAATTTGGTAATGTTCTTTCTAAGTTCTAACTACATGAAATTAAGGAAAGGACATGATCCCTTGCACGTCACAAATTTAAGTCAATGTGGAAACAAATTAATGGCTGGCCTTAAATTTTATGAGTAAGCTTTCAATTGATTTTGAATTTTCTCTGTAGAGCCAGTGGTGCAGAAGAGTCCAAGATATGTGGTGTCAAGTGTATATAAATTAGAGATGCTTAATTAGCAGCGTTTACTTGAAAATATATATATATACATACAAGAGGAGGGTTCAAATGCCTCCATTTTTCATGCCTCCACCATGCCTCCATTTTTGAAAACTTTAATAACTCAAAATTTAAAGCTTAAAAATCAAAATAAAACCGTTGGATATGATCTAAATCATTTTATCTATGCACGTGTAAAAAATTATGACATTTCAATTTTGTTTTGGTTGTCATCAAGAGCTTGTAAAAAACGCACTAATGTGGATAATTTCTAGACGTTGATTTTTCAACTTATTGATTCACATAAAAACAAAATTAAAATGTGATAATTTTTTATGAGCACATTGATAAAATGATGTAGATTATATCCAACGGTTTTATTTTGAATTTTAAGTTTTAAATTTTGAGTTATTAAAAATTTTAAAAGTGGAGGCATGGTGGAGGCATGAAAAATGGAGGCATTTGAACCCTCCTCTACATACAAAATTATAAAGAATTCTACAATTAATTGTAGGTAGGGTCCACATCTCCCTCTTCTTTCGTCACCCTTTGTCACTACTTGATTTATGCACAGGATCTTTTGAGTGGAATGAACTATGCAGAAAAGCACAGTTCTGTTTTTCCGATTTCAACTATTTAAATTTGTTGTTTCTTTATCGAGATACGTAAATAAAAAATTTTGAATGGTTAGAATTTAAAAAGAAGGACCCTGCTTTTCTTAGCATAGTTGGATTCCTTTTGAGTAGAGTTTAGATTCCTTTCAACTAACTCAAATTTTGAATTTAGATTCAGAGTATCTGATCAAAATATGCATGAATATTAAAGATGTAGCGTAAATTTACAACTTGAACTGAATTGATCTGAATTCTGATTGGACATTTGAATTCGAACTCAAAATTTGAGTTACTTTAGGCAAAGGCAAAGCCACATTCAATCAGGAGTAGCAACTACAGCGTCAGTTCTTGGCAAAATCGGGTAAGTAGCTGCAAATTTAGTCGAGTTTTTCATTTTAAAAACTAAAATGAAAGACGGATCGGAAGAAGAGTCTAACAGTGGGACTACAATGAACCTGTTTGAAATGATCTGAAATTTTCAAAAGAAGGATCATTATGCTATGATTCAAAGTAAATTTTAATACTTCAATGATTTACATTAATTTTTTATCTTAATTTAATTTTGTAAAAAAAATTGAGTCTCCAATTTGACTCGACCGATTCTTACAGATTTTCTCGATTCCACTTCCGATAAAAATAATAATAAATTAAATGAAAAAATTAATAACAAAATAATAATTTTAATTTGTTTGCCTATCTCTAATAAAAATTTTGTTAGGAGATCCCATAAAAGATAAAACAAACATGACTACATGAGAGGCACTTACATTACATCTTACTATATATAATCCAAAAGTCTCCTCTCCAGTTCATCCCAACTGGAGAGGAAGTAAGAAACCTACTTGAACAAAATCCAGAGATGAGCTTTAGTTTCTCCCCTGTCAAAGTCTTGTAAGATAGAGAAAGAGAAGAATTGGCCAAATGAAGTCAATGATAAATTTTTAATCATATCACAACTTGTTGGTGTGGGAGTGTATATATATTTACTCCTATGAAACTAAACAAGTGAGATAACAGAGAAGAAGAGACTAATTGTTTCTTTCTTATCAAATTAGGAGAGAGAGAGAGAGAGAGACATGGCAGGAGGTGGAGCTCAACCCTTGGGAGTACACAAAGAGAGAGCGGCGCAATACAAAGGCCGTGTAACGCCGTATGTTGTATACGCATGTCTCATCGCAGCCGTCGGCGGTTCAATCTTCGGTTACGATATCGGGATTTCCGGTAAGGGTTTCAATCTTGCACAAATCCATTGCCTAGTACTTGAAAAAGATAAATAATTAGAACTTGTAATGATAATTGGAATTAAAGGTAGTTGTTCCTTGTTTAGATTGCGAAGAAATAGTAAAAAGTTCGGGTTTTTAGCGAAAAAGTAGTTCACTATTTCGTGTTTGGGTGAAAAAATTCGTTATTCCACTATTACATTGAAATGTTGAGTTAGCGACTGTTCCGAATTTGAATTAGCTTGCTATTCTCGTTAATTCTGCTCTCAATTCAAGCGCATACTCACAAAAAGAAACAAGAATTTGTATGATAATATATAGGAAACAATATAAGATTTTCAATTTGGGTAATGATATTTTGCTATAATTTGTTCATACATTAATTTCAAATTAGTTGTCTGGTACAAGGTGGTTAATTAATTAATTATTTTAATATGTTAATTATCTGCATTAAGAGAATGTTTGAAAAAGATGCTACTGTTTAAGTACAAGGTAGCAAAGATCTTCATTGTGGATGTCTCTTTTTGCTTTTTTCTTTTGAATTTCTCTCCATTTTCTTTCTTTAGTGAGGTTTGGTGCAGATATTTTTGACTGGTTTTTCAAAGAGAAATCTTTGTTATCATAAGACTTCCAATCATTAAATTAAAGTTGGTATGGATTTGGTATGGATTTTAATGTGTGAAATGATCAGACATTTACAGGGGTGGAATTAGGAAATTGTGATAATCAAGTGTAATTTTATTTTATAAGAAGGCTGAAAGGTATATTGAATCTTAGTATCCAAAAAACAGTGAATTTGTATCTATTTGAATTGCATATTTCAATTTTGAAAACAGAGATAAGAACTTAAGACACAAAATCAATGGTATATTTTAACCCTAATTCTATTAAAGTTAGTGCTGGATAACCCAAAATAAAAAAAAATGCAAATTTAAATTTTACATGGACTAATTCGCTTATTGGACAATCAGATTAGGCTTTGGTGCCATATATGTGCCCCCACTTGGTGCATCTATTTGCGGTTGCTTTTAGTTCAAATCTTTTTCTTTTTTTCAGTAATGATTCATTGGGCTACTTAGGATGATATTTAATTATGTATTTTGAGCATGGATAATCTACATGGGCCCCACCTGTCATATATAAAAATTCATCATTTGGCTACGTAGGATGATATAATTCACTGAATTTTGAGTACTTACTTTTCAAAGTTTCGCTTTCAAAGTTGTTTAGGTTGAATAAGATTTCAATACTTTCTTCATTTCGGTAGGGGTGTTTATCGGTTCGGTTTGATTAAAACCGAAATAAAATAGGCAAACTGAATTTCTATTCTGTTTTAAAAAATACAACCTAATCTAAATTAAGACAGAACCGAGTAAACTGAGTTAAATTTCAATTTGTGAAATAAGAAAATTAATCACAAAAATAAACAATTTTTGTGAATTTTTTGAATTATTTTAAGATAGATTTAAAAATTTATTTGGTTCGGTCTAACTGGTTTTAAACCGAAGCAAGCAATATATATTATGTCGTAATTTTTGAAAAAAAAAATTTTAATGTTTGGTTCGAGGACGAGATTAAAAATTTTGTTCAGTTCAGTCTAACTGGTTTTAAATTTTCTAAACCGAACCATTTAATCCGAAACTCTCTCAGCACGGTTTAAAACCGATTAAACTGAGACCCGATAAACAACCCTTCATTTCGGCTGAAATTAAGTTACATGTAACCATTCCGGCCGGAACGAGCTGAAATTCTGTCCGAAACAGGAACTAGATGAAACGGAACATTCCGGCGGAAATAAATGCTTTCTAACCTTCACTGGATGGTTGGCGGTGGCCTGTGGGGCCCACTATATAAAATGCATTATCTTGACCTGGCAACATTGGTTTCTTTTAGGTTCAATATTTGGGTTTTCCTTTTTGTATACTTTTCTTGCTCCATGCGCCTTATAATGATTGTTTTGATACTTTTAATAAGGAATTATTCAAAAATAAATAAATAAAATTATAGGTATGTTATTTGAAATATAGATAGTATTACATCCAAATTTCATGTAATTTAAGTATTATTTATTGATATTATTTCATGGAATTATTCAAAAATAAATAAATAAAATGATAGGTATGAGCCAAATGTTTATTTTTTTCTAAATATTCATACTCATCTAATAATATATTTTACTTGTACATCAATATCAATTTTTTTTTTATTTCACTATAACAATTCCTGAAACTGAAGAATAATTAATTAATTTTACACTATTAATTACCCATATAATTAAGTAAAATTTCTCTTTAATTTTCAGGTGGTGTGACATCAATGGATCCATTTCTTAAGGAATTCTTTCCTTCAGTTTACCACCAAAAGAATTCAGGTTCTCAAAATAACTACTGTAAGTACAACAATCAGGGTTTAGCAGCATTTACATCTTCTCTGTATCTCGCCGGTCTCGTCGCTTCTCTCGCCGCCTCCCCTGTCACGAGAAACTACGGTAGGAAGGTCAGCATTGTGTGCGGCGGTATTAGTTTCTTCGTAGGTGCCACTCTCAATGCTGCTGCGGTTAATCTTGCCATGCTTATCTTAGGAAGGATCTTGCTCGGTATCGGAATCGGATTCGGCAATCAGGTAATTTTATAACATTTTTTTCATTATTTAAACAATGTTATATACATACATAAGAATCAATTTTTGATCTAGTGATTAAGATAATATTCTCTATCTGGGATATCGCACGTTTGAAATCCGAATATAATTTGAATTTTGAAAGTTAATGGCTGGTTTCAAGGAGTCACAACCTCAGATATACTATGTTAATTAAGTATGCTATTGTTTTGTTCAGGCAGTACCGCTGTACCTGTCCGAGATGGCACCGGCGCACTTGAGAGGCGCCTTAAACATGATGTTTCAATTAGCCACAACATCCGGCATTCTCACGGCCAACTTGATAAATTCCGGGACCCAACATCTTCACTCATGGGGGTGGCGCCTTTCGCTCGGTCTCGCTGCAGCACCAGCCTTGTTAATGACTATTGGTGGGTCCCTCCTTCCAGAGACTCCTAACAGTTTGATCGAGCAAGGGAAAGTCGACGAAGGTAGGAGAGTTTTAGAGAAGATTAGAGGTACCAAAGAAGTCGATGCCGAATTTCAGGATATGATCGAGGCAAGTGAGTTGTCGAACTCGATCGAGCACCCTTTCAGGCAAGAACATATATTAAAATCTAATTAATATCAATTATACATCTCTGTACCTGTTTTTCCCTTTTCTAATATTGAATGAATCAACAATATCAGAAACATATTAGAGAGGAGGAACTGGCCTCAACTGGCAATGGCAATATTCATGCCAGCATTTCAAATTTTAGGTGGCATCAACTCCATCCTGTTCTACGCTCCTGTTTTGTTCCAGAGCATGGGTTTCGGAGGCAATGCTTCGCTTCTGTCGTCTGTTCTAACGGGTGGCGTGTTGTGCGGTTCAACATTGATCTCCATAGCCTTGGTCGATAAGGTCGGAAGGAGGAAGCTGCTTATCAGTGGAGGAATCCAAATGATTGTGTGCCAGGTTCATATATTCTTGCTTTATTTGTGTAAAAATAAAGAAAAATTTGTAACTCATTATAATTTAGAGAAGAAAAAATCATTTTTTTTTTAAAAGAAACAGCCCAAAAATACTGATTCTAACTGGTATAAACAAAATGTAGGTAATTGTAGCCATTATACTCGGAGTTGAATTCGGCGACGACAAAAAACTAACCAAAGGCTTCTCGGTTGCGGTGGTGCTCGTCATATGCCTCTTTGTGTTGGCTTTCGGTTGGTCGTGGGGTCCCGCTCGGGTGGACTGTTCCTAGTGAGATTTTCGCCTTAGAGACCCGCTCAGCGGGCCAGAGCATAACAGTTGCGGTCAACCTTTTGTTCACATTCGCCATTGCTCAGTCGTTCCTCTCCCTCCTTTGTGCCTTGAAGTTCGGCATCTTTTTGTTTTTCGCCGGGTGGATAGTAGTAATGACTGTATTTGTGTACTTCTTCGTGCCCGAGACAAAGGGGGTACCGATAGAGGAGATGACTCTTCTTTGGAGGAAGCATTGGTTGTGGAAACGGTTTGTGCCGGGAGTTCCGATCGAGGTGGAGGAAGACGGGGAATTTACTAAAAATAACAAATGATTGTAAGAAATTGACTTGCAAAGATGATATATATTTATATACAAGTGCTTGCTTTTATTTTATTTCCTCTCCATTTTTTTTTAAATAGGAAGCAAAACTTTTTGTAAAGTTGTGTTTAGGGTTCCTTGATTGTTTTGTGTTTTTTTTTTTTTTTAATTTGCGTTCCAGTCCAGCACGGTGGACAAATTTTTTAACTTCTCGGCTATTAATGGCCCAATAATTATAAATTATTTTTCAAAAAATCATTTAATTACAACTATTGGCACTCATCATTTTACCATTATATTAATTACAAGTATTGGCCAGTTAAAATTAAATACCCAGCACAGCTGAACAAATTATTCTCAAATTTCATCTAAAATTTTTATTCTGATACAGTCCAGTAAATGTTAAAAGGGCCTATCTTTTTAATAGAGAACTAAAATACACATTCATTTCAAATAAGGGCTATATTTGTCAATTCAATTTTTAAAATAAGGGGAATCGGTTATATACCCATCAAAAGTTTTGAATTTGGATATTTGCCCATATTGTATTAGAAATTTACCTCAAATTTGAATACAATATGGGGAAATATCCAAATTCAAAACTTTTGATGGGTATATAACCGATTCTCTCTTTAAAATAACTACAATAATAGAAGAAATAATATTAAGTTTTTATGGGGTTATTGAATATTATAGTGTTTTGATGGATAAACTGACTATTTTATAAATTTGTATAAAAAATCTCAATCAATTGTCTTTTTATTCCTCAGCACACTAAAAATTCTCCAAAATGTTTACAAGCATTATACATTTTTGTGGTTAAAATATGGTTTATACAACAACTTTAATTATCAGCATTCTACAATTATGTTCTTTTACCAGTTAGTGTTGTAAGTACATCCACAATTGTTGGTTCTTTCAAATAAAGGAGAATCGACGAAAAAGGAATACCAGAAATTCAAAATAACAATGAATGAATCAAAGAGAGCTCCAAAATATAAATCAGAATTTGTATAGATAGATAGATATCAACACTTCAGATTAAACTAAGAGTTAAAAATAGCACATATAGACTCTTAAAAACATAAGAATGAAATTAAAAGTAGAGCATGTATTAAACTGTACCAGAAATACCAGACTGGAACCAGTCTTCAAATTTTTACATGATATTTCTTTCTCCTTCATTTTCAATTGCTTCATGCTTCTAAAATCAGATAAATTGGGGCTAGGTTGGTTACTCAAAACTATTAACCTAATTTTTATACCCATCATAACTTCATATAAGTGCTGAAAGCAAGAGATGCAACTCCCTGCTGCTGGATCATTTTTTTGCTAATTCTCTAAACTCGAAGTAAGGGTAAAACTGTCAATTTAATTTTTTGGTTAATATTAAACTTTATTTTTGAGTGATTAAATTAAGAAATGGATATATTAAAAGAAGAAAAAATGTTACCTCTGCTTCATCTCAATTACTCAAACAGCATTATGCAATCCTAGTAGTATCTTCTCTTCGGCTTATTTCACCTCAAATTCCAAGCAAATCATATCTCGCTTCCCTCTGCACAAAACAACACGAATTTCGATGCTACACCAACCGTTCATTCCAAGTTAGAAATTATAAAAATGTATTGATCCATATAAAAACAACACCGAATTTTTCTCTTTTATTAAAAGTGGTACAACAACCACCCATCCCAATTTATATCGAAACAACCTTAAATTCTACTACATCTTTTATACATAAACCAGAATCAAACAAACCACAGATCGACCCTCCTATAACATAAAAACCAGTATCAAACAAATCACAGACCTTCCTATAACATCTCACAAAAGTGCAAACAACACTACAAAAAAAAAAAAAAAACAGAAAACCCTCCGGTCTCAGATTACATCACAACCTAACCTACCCCTTTCTTTTCATAGCATTTCTCGACCAAATAACTAGAGAGGAGAGAGAAAGGGGTGGATACCAGTCTCGGTACCACCATCATTGAGTTATCCAAAGCACACCTTAACTGATCATATATTTATACATTTAAGTACCTAAATTAATTGCTTATTACCACCCTCTAGCCTCCTGCAATCCATCTTCTCTAATTTGCAAAGACGACACGGCTTGAGCAGCCATGAATCCGGGGCAAAAATCAACCCGTGGGCCCATCTCTCTCATGGGTTGCAGAGAAGGAAACAGAATGTCTCCAGTCCCCCTTTCGCTCCACCTATTATCTCCATTATGGTGCAATTCGCAACCTCCCCAAGTAAAATTTTGGCCGATTTTGATTTTCGCCAGATCCTCTGTGGCGTCTTCCCCAAGTAGCACGTGCAGTGCAACGGCCTCTGCAACGCGGGCCCCCTCTTCATCAAGCCTCTCTTGCTCTTCTTTCTTTTTTTGTTTCTTCTTTTCTAATTCAGATATTATAGCTGCTGAAGCAGCAAGTGCTTTTTCTAGTCTTCTTCTTTTCTTCTCTGCTTGTTTCTGACGGTCTAATTCGGAATTAAGGGGTTGCTTTTTTTTGGGTTTTTTTAAAACAATCCGGCTAGACCCAGCTTTGTCCATACCATATACTCTCCCGTTTTTTTTTATTCTGTTTAAAGTTTAAATTCTCTAATCAATATTACAAATAAATAATAAAATTAAATAATTTTCAAAAGAGGAAATGACATGAAATGAGAATTATTAATTACCGGAATACGTTATTCTATGGAAAATTATAGTGCTTGTGATCATGCACCTCTAATTCCTCTGTCAAAATCCTCTTTTGCATCTCTTCCTTTGTGTGCTGTCCCTTTCTCCTGCATTGTTTTTCTTCTTTCTAAAAAAGTTGTCCTACAAAATAAAAAATAAAAATAAAAAATTGAAATATAGATGTATACATACATGAAATTCAAATCAAGGTGCCCATTCTATAGGGATGAGGGTTCCAATACCTCATGTTTTCATACCTCACCGTGTCTCACATTTTATATCTTCATTTTCAAAGTCCAAACTGTCGATCTTAACCACTCAACCTAATATCCATACTAAAATATGCTTGGAAACCAAATTTTATAATTTTTGGAATTTTTTTACTATTCTTTAAGATAGGTACAAAATCACTGTTTCTGGACCGTCCACAAACAGTGATTTTGTACCTATCTTAAAAAATAGTAAAAAAATTTCAAAAATTATAAAATTTCATCCCTAAGCATATTTTAGTATGGATATTATATTGAGCGATTCGGATCGACAGTTTGGACTTTGAAAAGGAAGATATAAAATATGAGGCATGATGAGATATTGGAACCCTCCTCTTCTATAACAGATTTTATTTTATCTTCCATTTTTATATATTTAATTTAATGGGCCTTTAATTACCAGCATTTTGTTCAATTGTTCAAGTTACTCCTAAGTGCAAGTCAATTCTAATTGGTCCATGAAAATAAGCTAATAGCATCTCAGAAAAAAAAAAGAAAAAAAAAAAGAGAGAGAGAGAAATTAGGCTTTGGGCTAGCAAACCCAGCTTTCAATTGTTTTTGGATTCATTTTTTCGCAAAAGAAAACCACATTCTAAAGGTCCTAGATTTACAGAGTATATAGTTAATTGGTAGTTCTCCAATAGTGGTAGTAACATCTAATCAATCCAAAATTACTCTTTAATTCCAACTAAATGCAACTGGATCTAGTACAAAGAAAGAGAAATTAGGGTTTGTGTTAGCAAACCTGGGTTTGAGAGTGGTGCAAGATCTTTCGCAAGGACTTAGGAAAGGGGACAGACAAGAGGGTCCCACTACCCGGGTCGAATCGATTCGATTCGATTTGGATTCAATTTGGATTGGGTTAGATTGGATTGAATTGGTTGGAAGAAGAAAACCCTAACCGAGGGAAGAAGGCTCCTGTACTCTTTTTAGTTGTCTTCCTAACTTTTCTTCTGGGGAAGAAAGAAAGGTTTGGTTGCTTCGTCGGTAGGGATTTTTACAAGTAAAGATTTTAACAGAGTGCTTTTGGCTTCACACAGCGCACGAACCATGTACAGCGCCCTTTTGATTCTTACCTGATTTTATTGGTTTGTTGGTTGCACCTGGTGCACCGAGGTGTAAGGAATACGAATCCATTAAAGTAGCTCCAATTTTTATTTTACATGCAGACCGTTCGATCTGTTCTGACACGAATATTGAAGACCCAGATTCTTATTATACGGTCTGGATCCAAACACAAAATTTGTGATACTTTAGGTGTCTGGAATCGGTGAAAGGCTTATACGGGTAAAATATTAACAGAGTAGTTTCAGTTTCCTGCAGCACACGAACCATATGCAGTGATGCTTTAATTCTATAGTTCGTGAGCTGTATTAAGTTAAAACTGCTCTGTTAAAATCTTTACCCGTTTATACTCGCATTTTATTTTTACAGTAGAGTTACAGTACATCTCATATTTCATATTCCCGGATAAAGATATTGACAGAGCTATTTTAACTTAATTCAATGCATCAATTGCACATTTCTATATTTTCTCTATTAATTATGCTAAAAGTAAAAATGACTCTGTCAATATTTTTACCTCATATACCACCGACTAGCATAGATCTCTGGATATAGAGCAGCTTGGGTCCGATGGGTTTCGGGGCTGTCCAATCTGCTTTAGGATTCATGCACATAAATACTAAAGCATATGCGAAAGTTGCGGACGCGAATCTTAAAGCAAATCGGACTGTCGTTGAGCCCATCGAACTCACTTTGAGTCCAATGGGCATTGGACCCAAATTGACCTCCTCTGGATATCTTTATTTTTTTATTATAACGAAGTAAATATATTTCATGTCGATTTAAATATTAAAAATAAGTCTTTAGTTATTAACGAGATGAATATATTAATCAAGAGTAAATTTTGCTAGAGGTCACTTTACTTTGTCCTTTATTACAAATTGGTCACTTAAGTTTGATTTGTTTCTCCATAGTCACTGAACTTTTAATTTGTCCCAATCAAGTCACTTTATAACTTTTCCATCCAAAATATTAATGGAATATTCTCGTTCCGTCCAAAACATAACCGAATATGTCCATTCTGTCTAAAATTTTAACAAAATATGCTCATTTCCATTCAAAATACTAACGGAAAAGTTATCATTTATTAACTTTTTAGATGGAAAAGTTATAGAATGACTTGATTGGGACAAATTAAAAGTTCAATGACTATAGAGAAACAAATCAAACTTGAGTAGCCAATTCGTGACAAAAAACAAAGTTTAGGTTTGTTATGCGAACATCATATAATTAATCATCATTGTTTGCAAATAATCGTAATAAAAGTACAATTTAGGTTTGTTAATAACATGAATCTATTTCTAGTATTAATAAATATAATGTTTTGACTTACACATTATTATATTTGATTAACAAATATTTATTACTTACAAACATAAGATCATTTATTGTTAACAACATAGTTTTTTTTACTTTATATATAATTGTAAAGTTATAATTTTAAGTTGTTATATTATTGAAGAATCTATTGACCTATTCAACAATTAGCTAATCTTAATTAACATTTATCTAGTTTAAATTAATATCTAATGAACCA
>JAJGRW010000842.1:90835-133574 GCA_025461045.1 Carex parvula
ATTGGTGTACGAGCTTCGTGAAACAAAATGCGAGTATCCTTGTTGAGAGATGGGATCATTTCGAGAAAGAGGTGAAGGACGAGTGGTGGAACACGGTGAAGGTAAAGGCCTAACAACTCGTCTCTTGAATTTTCACTTATGTATGATCTATATTTAAATACACTAAATTTTTGTGTCAATCAGGCTCAATGGAACATCCAGAGTGATGTCCAAGAATAAGACGTTGAAGATTATGAACAATGGATGGAAGCAATACATAGCACGTTGAAGACGGAGTTCATGGAGAAAGGGAAAAATCCGGTCGGCTACTACAAATGGCTAAAACAAGAGGACTGGGATGCGTATCAAGTTTTGAAGTCTACTGAAGAGTTCCAGGTATCTAACTCAGTGCCAAATTTATGCGTATTCTTTCTCGATTTGTACTTATCTTTCTAAAACTAACTGATCGTTATTGTCTTGTTTCTGTGAAGGCAAAGAGTGATAAAGGCAGGAGGACCGTTGCCTTTAACAAGTATCCACACCATCTAGGGTCAGGTGGTTACGAGGGTAAGTCGGCAGAATGGAGGAAAGTCCTGGATGCGAACAAGGATTTTGACTCACCCGTGGTTAGGATCCAAAATCCTAGGGGCAAAGATTGGGTCATGGGTAGAGCCGAGGTAACCGCTGACGGGAGGATAGTACTCCCAACGGAGTTGCAAAGCGTGGCTCAAAGAATGGTAAGAGTCATTTATAACTCCGAAAGTACGTCAATTGTTCTTTGCTTTAACTAATTCTTCTACTTGAACAGTTGGAAGTGGAGGAGGAGGTCAACTCGGGTGCCCGGAGTGTCGAACGACAAAATGATTCCTTATCCGCGGCGCTCGAGAATCCAGAACACCCGGGTCGAGTAAGGGGTGTAGGGGTCTACAGGGGCTGGAAGGAGGTGTTCCGAGTGGAGGGAGAGAAAACCTCGAAGAAAATCTCGTGCCAAGGTAAACAAAGACGAGATAGTTGCGCAGATACGCGCGGAGGTGAGCAAAGAGTACGACGCAAGGTTTGCTGAGATGGAAGCAATGTTGACACAAATTAGATCAGCAACTACGCAGCCATTCGAGCAACCACCTCCCATTCGCCGGGAATTCGGCGAAGTAGTCAAGCATCCGGCACGTGGGGCGCCTTAGAACGATTTGGATAATCTCAAGGTAATCAATACTTCTTCATAATCTAAAGGTATTTAAAACCTGTTTGCAACCTTGTTGGACAATATCGTATCACTAGAATAAATAACTTTCCTATAAATGTGCAGGACCCCAGAGCATGCGACCTCGTCCTGCGGAATGGCAGTGTTTCTATGATCGTTGCTAAGGGCGTTGTACATCCACTCGCCAAAAGTGTACACAATACTCAGCTAAGACCCGACCATGCATGCGTGCAGGTTGAGTTAGTCGTGGATGGATGGCAGCGCGTACCCTTCCTGTCCCTACCGGACGACGCGGTTGTGCTTGATGACGCACGGATGTCATTGTCCAATGGCCCAAGAGTCAGATTGTTTTGGATCAGGTAATTCATAAAAAATTCATTTATTTGGTTACATTCAACTCATTCTTTTTGAAATACTAGAATAATACATCTATAACTTGATACAGACACGAGGAGATGATGTTACCGGTACGGCTCTCTCACCGTACGTCAGGAGGTGGCTTGCGACATCGCGCCTGACGCGCCACAATCACCCCGCCCCGTCCTATGGTCACAGAAGAAGAATACAGCCGTTTGCCTAATGATTTGCGCCTTCTCCACGACTACTTGATGACGGCGCCCGAGCGGCATGGAGGCGATCGGCATCCCTGTCCCACCTGGGATGTTTCTACACGAAGGCAGGGAGCTCCTGCTGTCGTTCAGAGACTTCAGGACCTCTTCCACCACTCGTCATCCGACAAATGGCTCGATGTTTCACACATCACCATTTTCCTCATGTTAGTGATATTAAAATATTTTCATTATTGTATAGAACTCAAATATATATTCTAATTACAATATGATGAGTTTTCAGGAAGCTAGTCCGAAACTGTGATGAGATGGTTGAGCAGAAGAATTTGTGCATGTTTCTGGACCCCGAGAAAGTGAGTTCTACGGCAGCGACATATTATCCGGATATGGCTATCGAGTACATGTGTTCTGCGATGCATCGTGCTAAGGCGTAGGAGAAGAAATTCATTCTCATGCCATACCACGAGGGGTTAGTTCTAATCTTAACTTATTTGTTGTTTATATTTTAATTAAAGAATTGTATAAAGGAATTAAAAGTTAACATAAAAAAAATGAAATCACACCATCAATCATAGCAAATACTCGTGTGACTTTATATGCTAAAGTACTATAATTCTTCTCCTCGATCCAACAGCAAACATTGGTGCACGATTCTCATTGTGCCGTACTTAAGTGTGGGCATAATTATTGATTCTTGTAAGCCAAAAGGAAGGACCTCGGCTGCCAAGTGCAAAGTTATCTTGCCTTTTGTGAATAAGTAAGCAATAATAATTCTATAGGTTTGCATTTCTTTCAATCATATCAAATTATAAAATTGCTAATTACATTCACTTACTTTTGTAAGGGCTTTTGTGAAATATATTAAAGAGGGAGGATCAGATAGCACGGGCCCGGGCAAGAAAAGCAAGTTGAATTGGAAGTACATGTTGGTGAGCACACTTTATGAGTTAGAAATTTCATATCTTGTTAAAAAAATTATTGTCATTCTAACAAATGTCGCTAAATGTAAATTTCAGAGCCCGCAACAGAAGGAGGGTTGGGAATGCGCTTATTACACGATGATATTCATGTTTGACTTTGTCGAAAGAATACAATTCGAATTCCCAAAAGCGGTATGTACTTCATATGAATTTCCTATATAATAAGCAATTGATATCTACCTTTTCTGAAATACTAACTATTATAAAATTATAATTTTGTAGAATGTGACAAAGCAAGATCATTACTCTTGGGATCAGATCGACGATGTGCGGTGCATGTGGGCAAGGTGGTTTGCCATGGAATTTTGTAATCCTCGATATGGATTTGCATAATTTTGTATAATTTGGTGTATATGAATATTGTATAATTTATTGCATATGGATTTCTGGCTAATCTGAAAAATATGAATTTCTTGCTAATATGGATTTATTGCTAATCTGGAAAATATGGATTTCTTGTTATATGAAATCTGGAAAATCTGGAATATATAGTTCTGTAACAAAAATGGCTAGCAAAACTGGAGGGCTAGCCGAAAAACAAAAAATACAAAAAAAAAAAAAATGTACTTTCTACACGGACATTTAACTAAAGTCCGTGTAGAAAAAAGATAGCTACACGGTCATTTAGTTAAATGTCCGTGTAGAAAGAGGAGAGCTACACGGACATTTAACTAAATGTCCGTGTAGAAAGAGTCAAGCTACACGGTTTTTTAGTTAAAAGTCCGTGTACAAAAAGAATCGTACACGGTTTTTTAGGTAATATCCGTGTAGCTCGGTAAATGGAGCGCGACATATTCTGGTCTTTGTACACGGCTGTTTGTGAAGTTATACGTGTAGAATCTTTAAAATTGCACACGGCCAAAAGTCCGTGTGTAGTTATTGAACTAATCGTACACCCTCGATTTAAACACGGTAGGAAATCCGTGTAGCTCTTCCTTTATTGTCCGTGTATAATCTCTTTTTTGTAGTAGTGCATTTTAACTCCAATATATATATATATATATATATATATATATATATATATGAGGAGGGATCAAGTTACAACAAATTTGAGTTACAACAAAGTTACAACAACCATTTTTTTCATTTTTAAAGTCCAAATCATCGATCCAAACCGTTCAACATGATTATCTAAATAAAATGTGCTTGCAGATCAAATTTTACATTTTTTTGAATTTTTTTTACTATTTATTAAGATGGGTACAAAATTCAATGGTCTGAATAGGACTATTTTGTGTAAAATACTTAATAAACAGTAAAAAAATTCAAAAAAAATGTAAAATTTGATATGCAAGCACATTTTATTGTGGAGATCATGTTGAACGGTTTGGATCGATGATTTGGACTTTGAAAATGAAAAAAATAATTGTTGTAACTTTGTTGTAACTCAAATTTGTTGTAACTTGATCCCTCCTCTATATATATATATATAGAGAGAGAGAGAGAGAGAGAGAGAGAGAGAAGTAGAACTAGGGTGTTCCTAAGTTCACTAAATCCCTTTGTCAACTCTACTCTAAAACCTATGGAATTAACTTCGAACGACGAATCAAAACCGTTGAAATCCTTCTATATGTGAAAATTTTAAAGTTTCGAATTAATTTAGTATAAAGTCAAGTGGTCAAAATTAGAAGGTTTATAAATTAATTTTAATGCATTCATTTTTTGGGTGTCTTTTGACCACTTGACTTTATATAAAATTAATTTAAAATGTAAAATCTTTGACATGTAGGCGCATCACTCGTAAGATAGAAATATTTCAACGGTTTGAATTCGTCGTTTGAAGCCAATCCGACAGATTTTAGAATTGAGTTCACAAAAGGACTTGGTGAACTTAGGAACACCCTAGTTCTACTATATATATATTAATTTTTGCTTTCTGTAATTGTTACTCAAAACAATCATTCTAATGCGTAAAGAAGTCTCTGCAGGTTGTTAAGAGACTTTTGGAGCCACTAATCACACCTGACACTTCTGACGAGCAACCAGTGACAGATCTTAAACAAGATGACAATGATGAGGAAGATGACGAAGACGGGATGGAATACCCGGAGTATGATGAAGACGAAGAAGAGAATATGGATGGCGAGAGTAGTGAGGATCTTGGTGACGACTTCTCCCCTGACAGTGATTTCAGCGAGTAAGTTTTGCTTATAACTATCTTATTTCCGTTTGCTTAAAAACCTTATATTTTTTGTCTACTCTAAGTAGCAAGACTAATTTTTATTTCATAGTAAGACTGTATTTCGCGAGAAGAAAAACTCTGTAAACCACATTTTGTATGAACCAGTTAGTAACGCAGTAGTAGCAAATGTGACGTTGATTATCAAGCTCATCATGTTCACAACAGCGATCGGTATGATAACACTTTGATAGTGATCGGTTCCTTGAATGAACATTCTTTGTTATATGCCCGCGCTATCAATAGGCGAATAATATCGCATAATTAACTCACTTGCTGGACCAGTCAATGCAAGTAGTAATGCCTCGAAATTAGAGCCATTTATTCTCGGGCCCACATATTTAAAGCAACAGTTGGGAGTTTAGCATTTACGGTAGGGTGGGACCCGTGCACACTAATCGATATGCCAAGTTCTTGTTATATATATCGTTCATCTCACACAGAAAAGAGATATCATACCCTACATTTCTCTCGCTTTCTTATTTTTCTAGCGTGAATCTTAATCGCAACCACCATGCCGATCAAACGTCTTGCAACCAAAAATAGGATGACTACCCATGATAAGGGTCAATCCAGCACGGGACAAGCAAGCAACGCTAACATTGATCTCGGAAAGCCGCACAATCCACAACGGGTTCTTTCCTCGGGCGACAAATGGAAGCTGCTACAACGCTTCTCCCATTCCAGATTGGAATGGATGCTCAAGAATCAGTCTCTTAGAATACGCGACATCATCGATGCCGCATTAGCATCGGATACCGAGATCGATGTTGACCCCGCTTATCCAGGACTCCGGCCCTCCCATCCAAAGTTCTGAGTCTTTGGAGCCAAAGCTCTGCTGGGTTAAAGATTGATGGTTGAATCCATTAGTTGCTTTATTTGAGATTCGAACCTAAATAGTTCGCGAACCTAATTCGAACGAACCAGGTCCAGTTTGAGTTTGATTTAAATTAAATTGTAACCGAATTGGTTTGATTTGTTTCGGAACGAACTAATTTCGAATTGAATTAATTACGAACTTTTTCCGAATCAAACTCAAATCGAATCACGAACTACGAATTTTTTGTGCAACCCTAATGACAACAGAGTACTTCTATTTTAGCAAATTTTAACTGGACCTTGGTTCGATATGGCGTCTACGTTTTTTTTTCTGATTTTTATCTGGACTTCCATCCAGTATGGCATCCACAAACTTTTTCTTTGTTTTTTCGGCAGAAAACTCCATCCGGTATGGCATCCAGGCTGCACGCCATACCGGGTGGTTGTCTTTCCATTTTAAATTTTTTCCATATCCTTTTACATTTTTGATATTTTTTTATTTATCATCGATAAAATTTCAGAAGCGAGACAGAGGGGATGACCGCTGAGGGAGAAAAGGGCAAGGGGGAAGGACACGTGGCGGACCCACGGCCGCCGGTGATGGGGTTCCCTCAACCAGCGCTGTCACCGGGGCTCACCGCCTCACCACAGCCTACTCCAGGTTTGTTTGAGTTTTTACTCTTGATTCACTTCATTCCTTTAAATTGGATTTATTATTTTTTTTCCCCTTTTTTATGTATTCTGTTGACTTAAATCCTTTTGACAGCATGGGATATTTACATACAGTTAAATGAAGAAGATCAATTTGTTGGTATAATAGAGAATTTAATTTGTTTGGATCGTCTAACGATAAGGACATTGCGAAACTAAATGCAGCTAGGAATGCACTTGAAAAGCTAAATGAAGAAGATCATGAGGAGGAGGAGGAGGAGGAGGAGGAGGAGGAGGAGGGTGAGTCGTCGGTGATGGGGTTCCCTCAAGGTTTGTTTGAGTTTTTACTCATGATTCACTTCATTTCTTTAGATTGGATTTATTATTTTTTACCCCTTTTTTATGTATTCTGTTGACTTAAATCCTTTTGACAGCATGAGATATTTACATACAGTTAAATGAAGAAGATCAATTTGTTGGTATAATAGAGAATTTAATTTGTTTGGATCGTCTAACGATAAGGACATTGCGAAACTAAATGCAGCTAGGAATGCACTTGAAAAGCTAAATGAAGAAGATCATGAGGAGGAGGAGGAGGAGGAGGAGGAGGGTGAGTCGTCAGTGATGGGGTTCCCTCAAGGTTTGTTTGAGTTTTTACTCATGATTCACTTCATTTCTTTAGATTGGATTTATTATTTTTTACCCCTTTTTTATGTATTCTGTTGACTTAAATCCTTTTGACAGCATGAGATATTTACATACAGTTAAATGAAGAAGATCAATTTGTTGGTATAATAGAGAATTTAATTTGTTTGGATTGTCTAACGATAAGGACATTGCGAAACTAAATGCAGCTAGGAATGCACTTGAAAAGCTAAATGAAGAAGATCATGAGGAGGAGGAGGAGGAGGAGGAGGAGGGGGAGTGGTCGGTGATGGGGTTCCGTCAAGGTTTGTTTGAGTTTTTACTCTTGATTCACTTCATTTCTTTAGATTGGATTTATTATTTTTTCCCCTTTTTTATGTATTATGTTGACTTAATTCCTTTTGACAGCATGGGATATTTACATACAGTTAAATGAAGAAGATCAATTTGTTGGTATAATAGAGAATTTAATTTGTTTGGATCGTCTAACGATAAGGACATTGCGAAACTAAATGCAGCTAGGAATGCACTTGAAAAGCTAAATGAAGAAGATCATGAAGAGGAGGAGGAGGAGGAGGAGGAGGAGGGTGAGTCGTCGGTGATGGAGTTCCCTCAAGGTTTGTTTGAGTTTTTACTCTTGATTCACTTCATTTCTTTAGATTGGATTTATTATTTTTCCCCTTTTTTATGTATTCTGTTGACTTAAAATCCTTTTGACAGCATGAGATATTTACATACAGTTAAATGAAGAAGATCAATTTGTTTGTATAATAGAGAATTTAATTTGTTTGGATCGTCTACCGATAAGGACATTGCGAAACTAAATGCAGCTAGGAATGCACTTGAAAAGCTAAATGAAGAAGATTATGAGGAGGAGGAGGAGGAGGAGGAGTAGCCGGTGATGGGGTTCCCTCAAGGTTTGCTTGAGTTTTTACTCTTGATTCACTTCATTTCTTTAGATTGGATTTATTATTTTTTCCCCTTTTTTATGTATTCTGTTGACTTAAATCCTTTTGACAGCATGGGATATTTATTGGTAAGCCCTTGTGAATTTAGGTAATTAGATATAAGCATTGTTAGAAACTATTTCTAGGATCGATAAATAGAAATCTGGCATGATTATTTTCATCTTTTTTTCATTGTAATTACATATTTGAAAATGTTTTGTTTCATTTAAAGGTATTTCAGATAGACTATTTGAAATTTGAAAAAAGGAAATATTATAGTATGGACCAATCCGTGCTATGCGTACGTAGTACCATAGCTAGCCTTAACTTTTATAATTTTTAAAAGTGTTTATATGGTTCAGTCTGCCTCATAAAATGTAAAATGTGTGTCTGTAGTCTAGTGGTTAGAATGCATGCTGTGACTATGGAGACTTGGGTTCGAATTACACATGTCACACATTATATATTTATGTTTTAGCCCGCAAATTTTAATTTTCTGGTTCCGCTCCTGTTAGATGCTTAATTTATTCGAGATTATTTTTTACGCTTGATTATTTCCTATTGATGCAACAGGTTGTTCTTACCACAATTGCTATCCTTGAGGAATAGTATTGGTATATCCTTGCGGATACTCCCGCCGCTAATAGCAAAAACACCTTTCTGTCGGTATATCTTCGCGGATAGTCACTTTTTACCCTCGCAGATACTGTCCCATTCTTGTAATGGAAGCTGATGATTGGTGATTTCATGTTATTGTAAATTCAGTTAAATTCAGTGTTCACACAAATAAAGGAGTTGGTTTGTATATTTTTTAGTTGAAACATACTTCTGGTGGTCTTTTTGGAGATGTATCGATTACTTGCGTATGTATGTAAAAAAAAAAACTGTCAGGGTACCAGAAACCAATACCACATGCAGTTAATCAAATTAATACTTTTCTTAAATTAAGGGGAGAAGGATATGCATATATGCATATAATCCTTTTTTTCTCAAATAGTTAGTACAATATATGCATGATTTGTGGCGGCAACTTGGAGAAAAAACTCTCATGGTACTTGGGACCAACCAAAAAATAGCTCTGATAAGAAAAACTAGTTCTGATAAAAAGAAATTGGACTTGGGCATGATTCCCGGTTGGTTATCAGAACCGAACCCCACCGGTCGGTTAGACTTGAAAAAACTGGATCCGGTCAACTGTTCGGTTTGGTTCATTGGAAAGACCACCTTTGCAGTTGAATTAGAAAAACCAAATTAATTGACTGGTTTTTATTCAAAAACCGCGAACGAACCATAGAAAAAATCGATAACAAGAAAAAGAGACAGAGAGTTAATAGACGGATATTTGCCTCTCAGAAGCCCTCTATATAGACTATAAATCATAACGGTTTTAATTTTTTGAATATGGATACATATACTAATATAATTTGATTATGAAAGTACAACTTGCTTCAAATTTATAAAATGAATCAAAATTAATATAAAATTTTGAATACTAAAATCTATAAAAATATAAAGATATATATAGCAAAACATAAATTTATACGATGTATCTAATTATTATTATTTTTTTTTTTGCAAATTTTAATGCCCGTAGTCTTTCATTATCACATAATCAAATAGTTACACCTTATTACAGTGCATATAATTTCGGCAAACACTGTTTTAAAAATTTAAAGTTGGATACATAGCAGGAATTAAGGAGTGTGTGTAAAAAAAAAAAAAGTTTCTCAAGTACTTGACAACTTTTTCTTTGAGAAATAGATAGATAGTGGGTTGGGAGATCCTCTGTAACGATGAAACACCTGAGGGTAGATGTAACAGATGTACATTATTTACTCAATGCACAACTTATCCTCCTAATGTGAAAATTGAAACATGCATTATTTTTGCTTCTTATTTTTGCATTAGTAAAAAATATCTGCTTTAATTATAATACTTTTATTATGTTATATAAGTGGATTATTTGAGTGGATTATTCATGACTCAATTATCTGGCAATTATTTCTTTTGTATCTGTATTCGAATCCGTATTCGTAGATTATCCGCTCCGTATTTGTATCTGTTTAAAGCGGATTTGGTTTTAAAATTTGACATCCGTCCAGTACCCGATCTATTGGGTTTCTGCAGTTATCTGGTTTTTCATTTTGGAATGAATCAAATTCATTTAGAAAGCCCCCCGTTAATTTTCATCATCCTGATATGATGAAATCTACGGTAGATCTGCCCATTGAATCTAAAATTGGTCGGATGGACATCGGAACCAAGCTGCTCCCTTTTTCTTTAGCTTACTGATTAAGCATTGGGTCGCTATTATAAAGTATAAAGGAAAGCAGTCGGACCCTTTTTCTTTAGCTCACAGGCACTAAACATAAAAAGCATAAAGGAAAGCTTAAGCACTAAGACTTAACAATTTGACAAAGCCCTCTCCTTTGCCCCTCCTTTGTCACTTCGTCACTAGTTCTTTCGCCACCAATTAACCATGAATCAATCCAAATCCTACCCTGTCGACATCTCTTCCGCGGAGCGAATCCTCGGGTACCGTTTCCACAAACTGGACCTTCTAGAACATGCACTAACCCATGCTTCCTACTCCAATATTAACGGCACCATCTCTTACGAGCGACTGGAGTTTGTCGGAGATGCAGCGCTTAACCTGGCAATGGCGAACTATTTGAATTTGTCCTACCCGAACCTTAGAGAGGGTCAAATGTCTAGGCTTCGTTCCGCTAATGTATCTAATGAGAAGCTGGCATGTGTCGCTGTTCGGCACAATATTTACCCCCTTGTGCGGATCGACAGCCCTTCACTCGATAAAAAGGTACGGACGGGATTTGTATTGTATTCCCTGACACGAATATGAATAAAAATTATTTAGAACACATTAGTCGGTAATTAATAAATACAAAATTATATATAATAATTGAAAAGGATTCAAATATCTCTATTTTTGACTCTGTCTTAAAATTCATTCTATGTGGCCCGCATATGTGGCTGCATATTTCTGTTGGGTTGTAATCCGAATATAAAATCTGTATTCGGTGAAATATGCAGTTCTACATTTTCGGCCGCATATTACTCATATTACCACATACTTGTTAGAATTTTACATTTTTTAGAATTAGCAAAGAGCATATTACCACTTGGTAGCACTGGGGGATAGGAACAAACATTTCGGTTTTTACATTTTCAAAGTCCAAATTGATCACTAAAGTTTTAACTGAATGTAAAGAATTAGCAAAGCATGGAGTTGGGTTACCCAATTGATCACCTGATTTTGTATTAGGTTTTAAAGCTCTTTCTCATTTTGGGATGCGTGAATATATAGGTGAACAAATTTACAGAGGCAGTGAAGCAAGAGCCAGAGGATGAGATCTACGGTGGAAGTACCCCAAAAGCCCCAAAGGTTCTGGCAGATGTTGTCGAGGCCATAGCTGCTGCTATTTACCAGGATTGTAACAACCTTGATATGATGTGGGAGGTCCTTATCTCTTAATTCCCCTCTAATAGTTTGTTTCAGTTGAATACTAGAATGGATAAAAAAAATAGTACCACATATAGGTATGTATAATAGAGTTCAGATCTCCTAAAGTAACCTAATTTTTGAGTTTAGATTAGAAACGTCAGGTTAAAGGGGCCCCGTGCACTCGAGCTCGGGCTGGATTGGTCCAGATTCGAATCGGATGGTCCGTATCTAAACTAAAAAATTGAATTACTTTAGGGGATCCGGACCCATAATAGATATTATATATGGTGATGAGCTATGGTAAGTTGCGAAGTAACAATTTTGTTTTACTTCACGCTCATATCTCCATTTTTAAAGACCAAACAGTCAATTCGAACCGCTCAACATGATATCCATATTGAAGTGTGCTTGGAGACCAAATTTTACATTTTTTGAAATTTTTTTACTATTTTTTTAGATAGGTAGAAAACCACTGTTTTTGGATGGATTCTGGACCATAAAAAAACAATGATTTTGAAATATTCTAAAAAATTAGTAAATAATTTAAAAAAATATATAAAATTTTGTAAACTAAATTTTGAAATATTCTAGAAATTTGTGGAGACTTAATTTTATATTATTTTGGAAATTTATTACTATTTATTGAGATGGGTACAGATAAAATTGCTATTTTCAGACATTTCTTGACCATTGAAAAACAACAATTTTGTACCCATCTTAATAAATAGTAAAAAATTTCCAAAAAATGTAAAATTTGATCTCTAAGTACATTTTAATATAGATATCATGTTGGACAGTTTGGATCGAATGTTTGGATTTTAAAAATCACAAAAACAAATTGGTATCATCAAGACCTTGCTCATACCATTATGACCTTAGCCAATCTCTCTCTCTCTCTCTCTCTAAAAATTCTAAAATTTGTTATCCAAGCACCTTTTAGTATGAATATCATGTTGAACGGTTCAGATTGATTTTTAGACTTTAAAATAGAGATAATGATGTTGAGGCATAATGGGGCACAAAACCAATGGAGCATTTTAACCCTACTATATATATTAATTACAGAGTGATGCTACGGTGCTTTGAGAAGTAAAGAAGGTGTTTTACTTCCCACTCATATCTCTATTTTCAAAGTTCAAATAGTCAATCCGAACTTCTCAACATAATCTTTCTATTGATATGTTCTAGGAAACCAAATTTATATTTTTTGAAAATTTTTTACTATTTGTTTAGAATTTTTGAAAATCACAGCTTTTCATTAAATAAAAAATAATAAAAAAAAAATTCAAAAAACACTGATTTTCAAAAATTCTAAACAAATAGTAAAAAATTTCCAAAAAAATGTAAAATTTGGTCTCCAAGCACATATTAATATGAAGATCATGTTGAGAAGTTCGGATTGACTATTTAAACTTAAAAAATAGAGATATGAGCGGAAAGTAAAACACCCTCTTTACTTCCCAAAGTACCGTAGCATCACTCTATATTTATTTATATATATAGGAGTTGGCTACGGTGCTACGCATGGCATAGAGGGCCTCCATGCTACGGCTCAATATTTGAGTTTTCAAAATTCTAACGGTCGATTCGAACCGTTCAACATGATCTCCATATGAATATGTACTTGCAAACCAAATGTTACATTTTTTAGAATTTTTTTACTATTTTTTTAGATAGGTAGAAAATGTAAAATTTGATTTGCAAGCACATATTCATATGCAGATCATGTTGAATGATTCGGATCGACCATTAGGATTTTGAAAACTCAAATATTGAGCCGTAGCACGGAGGCCCTCTATGCTATGCATAGCATATTAGCAATTTCCTATATATATATAGAGTAGAACTAGGATGTTCCTAAGTTCACCAAGCCCCTTTGTGAACTCTACTCTAAAATCTATGGAATTGACTTCAAACGACGAATCCAAACCGTTGAAATCGTTCTACCTTACAAGTGATGCATCTACATGTGAAAATTTTAAAGTTTCGAATTAATTTAGTATAATGTCAAGTGGTCAAAATTAGAAAGTTTATAAATTAATTTAGTGCATTCATTTTTTGGGCGTCTTTTGACCACTTTACTTTATACAAAATTAATTTAAAATTTAAAATCTTTTACATGTAGGCACATCACTCGTAAGATAGAAAGATTTTAACAGTTTGGATTCGTCATTTGAAGCCAATCCGGTAGATTTTAAAATTGAGTTCACAGAAGGACTTGGTAAACTTAGAAACACCCTAGTTCTACTATATATATATTAATTTTTGCTTTGTGTAATTGTTACTCAAAACAATCATTCTAATGCATAGAGAAGTCTCTGCAGGTTGTTAAGAGACTTTTGGAGCCACTAATCACAGCTGACACTTTTGACGAGCAACCAGTGACAGATATCAAACAACTTTGCGAGAAAAATGGCAAAGTTGCCGAGTTCGACTACTGGCGAGAAGGAAAAAAATTTATTTTTGAAGTTCTTGTTGACAGTGAGAAGGTTGGCTATGGATGGTCTAAGCATAAGACCATAGCGAAACTAAATGTTGCTAGGGATGCACTTGAAAAGCTGAATGGTTAGTGATTTTAAATGTCAACTAATAATTTCATTGATAAAATAACTCTAATTTCTAAATTTTAACTCATTTATTCTCATTAATTCATCTAAAATATTCTCATTATCTAATCCTACTTATATATTTACACTGTTAAACACTCTAATATCTCATTCCTCATCACTCACTACTACAGACATGGTAATCTTACACTGCACATCGTACATGGTTTTGCCAATTTTATATAAAAACCGTGTACCAAATAGGTTTTTTTGAAAGCCCAAAAAATCTGTGGGAATCCTACACGGATATTTATCAAAGAATTTGTGTAGAATTGTTAGGAAAAAGGACCGTGTAGGATTTATTAGAGAGCTACACGGATATTCAACAAATATCCGTGTAGGAATAGCCACACAGATTTTTGATAATAAATCCGTGTAGGAAGATAAGAATTGTACACGGATTATTGTTATAAATAGCCGTGTAGGAATGGTTGGAGAGCTACATGATTTTTGATCAAAAATCCGTGTAGAAAGGGTAATGCTACACGGAATGTTTTGTAAATAACCGTGTATGAATTTTTATAGAGCTACACGGATTCTTAAGTAAAAATCCGTGTAGAAAAGTCTTTGTAGGGTTTATTTTTGGTATAAAAGCCTTCTTCTTCCAGCTCCGTTTTGATCAAGTAATTAATACTCTCTCTCTCTCTCTCTCTCTCTCTCTGTATTGAATGTTGATATGATTTCTACAAAGGCTAGCAGCTGGGATTATCTGAAATCTTTGAAGTTTGTATTTTCTCCTCTCTATCTTTCTAAGGTTAGTATATATATATATATATATATATATATTCCTTTTCTTCCTCTAATTTTCTGTTACTTATTATTACTTATTTAGGTCATGTGTAATTCATGTGCATGCTTGATTTCTTAAGATAATGTAGATAATTAGTGTATTGTGGTCCAATAACCGACCTATTGATGCTTTTAGGTCCATGCCCGTTCAAAATTAATCCAATAGAGATTAATTTGGATAGTCCCCGTTTTGAGACTGCTCTTTGAATATTGTGTCTCATTTAGGATGTGAACACATATTAGCAGGATTTAATTAGTATTTGAGAAAAGTTCGACAATATTTTTCCTTATTGCTCCTACGAGTATGTGGTTCGTACGCATACTTGGGGAGTTACGGGGAAATGCTGTCGAATTTTTCTCAAATACTAATTAAATCTCGCTAATATGTGTTCACATATGGGACATAATATTCAAAGAGTGGGCTAGGATTGTAAACCGGTCCTTTGTAAGCCCAGAATTTGGTACAATTTATATGTTGACCATGATTAATTGAAATTATTTTTTTAATTTAATTTACAGATGAATCGAAGTTGGATGTATGAATTGCGATGTGATAGTGAAGATATTTGGTTTGCGTTGATGAGTAAAGTTTGCTGAGAGTTATAGAGTGAAGAAAAAAGATGACGACATTTTGTGTCCTTGAGAGATTGTAATTTTTTTTTTAAGATTTGGGGACTCCGAATAAATTAGAGCTCATTTGATTTATCGGGGATTTAAGAAAAGATATACATGTTGGTTCCTGCATGGTGAGACAATTGGAGAAAGTAGTAGTACCAATAAAAATTCTAATCGTTGTGAAGAGAATGACGAGAATGTAGAAATTTTTGATAATTTTGAACTTGATTGCAACGATGATGATGAGAATGTCAAAATTTTTGATAATGTTGAACTTGATTGCAACGACGATGAGCTGGAGATGAATATTGATGAAAATGTAGAACACGAGTTTACTGAAAATCTGGAGGAAATGTTACGTGATGTGGAAGATGAAATTAGTGATAAAAATTATGATAAATTTCCGTATTTGTCTAATGAATCCAAAAAGCAGTTGTATCCTAGGTGTACCAAATTTACAAAACTGTCAGCTGTGTTGAAATTATCAGGACTACTAATATCACGTTGAAATTTTTAGGATCCAAGCATCTATTCGTTCATATCAAATCTCAGCCATCCATTTCAAAAGATCTCAGCCACTCATCAAAACAGATCTCAATCTCAGCCTTTAATTAAAATAGTTTGATTTTATACATCTGTTTCATGTAGTCAAACGTGTAGAAATCTAAATTTAGTGATTTATATCCATGCTACATACAGTGACACACAGAAATTGTATCACTGAATCTTAAAAAGCACCACGCGTTTTCTTTTTCCCACGCGTTTTCTTTTTCCCACTTCACCGAGTCCGAGACTCAGAGGGTACCGTATAAGGGAATCTTTTGCAATTACTTGATCTGGACCGTTCTTTTTAACTTGGCACGAATCTCAAAGTCCAAAGCTCCACGCGTTTTCTTTTCCCACGCGTTTTCTCCGAATTCATCGGTGTACCGTAAAAGGGAATCTTTTTCAATTACTTGATCTGGACCGTTTATTTTAACTTGGCACGAATCTCAAAGTCCAATAATAATGCCCCCCTCCCCCACGCGTCCCTGAATTCGGGATTTTTTTAAAAATCATAAATAAAATAATTAAATAATATAAAATGGTAATTTTTCACCGATAACCCTAAAGTTATTTTTATTACAAAGAATTATATTATAAAAACTTATCAATAATATAAAATTTCATTTATTATTTTATTAAATGGTAATTTTTCACCGATAACCCTAGAAGTTTATTCACCGATAACCCTAAAGTTATTTTTATTACAAAGAATTATATTATAAAAACTTATCAATAATATAAAATTTCATTTATTATTTTATTAAATGATAATTTTTCACCGATAACCCTAGAAGTTTATTCACCGATAACCCTAAAGTTATTTTTATTACAAAGAATTATATTATAAAAACTTATCAATAATATAAAATTTCATTTATTATTTTATTAAATTGTAATTTTCACCGATAACCCTAGAAGTTTATTCACCGATAACCCTAAAGTTATTTTTATTACAAAGAATTATATTATAAAAACCTATCAATAATATAAAATTTCATTTATTATTTTATTAAATGGTAATTTTTCACCGATAACCCTAGAAGTTTATTCACCGATAACTCTAAAGTTATTTTTATTACAAAGAATTATATTATAAAAACCTATCAATAATATAAAATTTCATTTATTATTTTATTAAATGGTAATTTTTCACCGATAACCCTAGAAGTTTATTCACCGATAACCCTAAAGTTATTTTTATTACAAAGAATTATATTATAAAAACCTATCAATAATATAAAATTTCATTTATTATTTTATTAAATGGTAATTTTTCACCGATAACCCTAGAAGTTTATTCACCGATAACCCTAAAGTTATTTTTATTACAAAGAATTATATTATAAAAACTTATCAATAATATAAAATTTCATTTATTATTTTATTAAATGGTACTTTTTTCACCGATAACCCTAGAAGTTTATTCACCGATAACCCTAAAGTTATTTTTATTACAAAGAATTATATTATAAAACCTATCAATAATATAAAATTTCATTTATTATTTTATTAAATGGTAATTTTTCACCGATAACCCTAGAAGTTTATTCACCGATAACCCTAAAGTTATTTTTATTACAAATAATTATATTATAAAAACTTATCAATAATATAAAATTTTATTTATTATTTTATTAAATGGTAATTTTTCACCGATAACCCTAGAAGTTTATTCACCGATAACCCTAAAGTTATTTTTATTACAAAGAATTATATTATAAAAACTTATCAATAATATAAAATTTCATTTATTATTTTATTAAATGGTAATTTTTCACCGATAACCCTAGAAGTTTATTCACCGATAACCCTAAAGTTATTTTTATTACAAAGAATTATATTATAAAAACTTATCAATAATATAAAATTTCATTTATTATTTTATTAAATGGTAATTTTTCACCGATAACCCTAGAAGTTTATTCACCGATAACCCTAAAGTTATTTTTATTACATGGAATTTTGATTAATCACAAGATAAAGGTTCTCGCAAAATTAATCATCAACTGATAAAGGCCAAAATGGCTACATGAAATTGTACATACAAAATTCGAAGCATTGAAAAATGATTAATTTGGGACCGGATAAACTTGTACATACAAAATTTAGAGAAAGAATAAAAATCAAGAAATATGTCTGGGACCGAGATGGCAACTCGGTCCGGAGAAAAAATCCTCCGGACCGAAATGCCATTTCGGTCCAGAGGACCACACGGTGAGCCACACGGAAAAAGTTTGATTTGTTGTGAAAAAGAGGGGGACCGAAATGCCAATTCGGTCCGGAGTAAAAAAATTCGATCGGATCGAATTGGCATCTCGGTATTGATGGTTTTTGTAAATCTCGGAGCAATCATGCCGTTTTAGTAAATTTAATTATTTTAATTATGGTTTTTAAAAAAAATCCCTGAATCAGTATTGGCATTTTTCTCATGCAATTCTCCATGAAGGCAACATAATGGTGTTCCTTTTTATAGTGTTGTTCAGGTAGAAGTTGCTTGTCTTTCAATGAGAAACTAATAGAATTACAGTCTCAAGGTTTATTAGCTTTTGGTACTAAGCCGAGTAGGAGTGACATTACCTGCAACATGCTTCACTGGAACTATTTTTGGCAGTGGAAATTTTAAACCTAATGAACAATAGTGCAAGGATCGACCAAAACCCAAGGACTCTAAACCTAACCCCATAATGCATTCATGCAAATATAGGTTATTCGTATGGTAAAAGTTGATAACTTATGGATGTATGAAAAGTTGAGACTTCAATTTTTATGTTTGAACTCATATCATATTATGGAGATGAATTTCTATTTAATTTTTTGTCTTGGTAATGTTTAGTATGTTTTGCTTATAAAATATATGTTGAGGACAAGTGATGTTTTAGAGAGAATTTTGGAGTTATTGGCTGTTTTGGCTAAGTTATTGGCTAAATGAATATCTTTTGTTTGTAGTTATATTCTTATTAGGTGCTTTAAAATAAAAACTATTTTGGAGTTAAAACTAAGGCAAGAAAATGACAAAATGTTTTGGAGAGAATTTTGAATATGAACAACTAAGTCTCCAATACAAGTGCCCAAAAGATAAAATTGCCTTTTTTTTTTTTTTTACGAACACCAGAAACCCTACTAATTAAAATATAATTGCTTAATATGACTTGTAGAGTACAACTATGGTGTTCTTAAGCTCACTAGCTCTTGATAAATAAACCCGTGGTCTATATTATGACCACATTTATGTTCCAAAATTTATAAAATTTTCCCAATTTTTGTTTTTTTTGTGTTTATTTATATTTTTAATCAATTTTCACCACATTTATGATCCAAACTTTACAAAATCTTAATCTTTGACTTACGTTCTTTTTCATGACCGTAAATTATTTATTTGGACAAAATCAAACAAATGCAATTCCCCTGAGAAGCAAATAATAAAATTATCTGGAAGCATTCTTCTCTTTTCCCTTGATATACTAAAATTCATCTATACTTTTTAAAATTCTATGTTACAATTAAAACCAAAGTACGATATAATATAATTAAAGTGCAAGGGAAGAAGCTAATGATTAACACTGAGAGGTTGGCACATGTTTTACTGGTTCAAATCAAGCTTTTTAAATGGAATTTTTTAAACACAAGTTATTTTGCTATAGAAGTATAGGCCACGGCATGCTAAAACCATTATATCTACCCTATTTATATTTATTACCAATGATTATTTATGTAAAATCAGACAGATAAATCAAATTAATATTACACATAAATTCTTTTAAAATATATTTACAATTGTGTGTGGATTAATTTTCAGTTAAATTTGAGTTCTATATATCTGTTTTCCGTAAGGAGATGATGGCAACGAATTTATGGGTCCATTGCAAAAGAATGTGATACTAAAATTCTTTCTATATATCTGTTCTGTATATATGTTTTCCATAAAATTCTTGTAAGAATGTGATGCTATTTGTTTTATATTTCCTCAAAAAAAGTGATCAAAATAATATTTTACTTTCCGTTGCAACGCACGGACACTTGACTAGTTTAACTTAAAAGCAGACAATGGTTGGAGCGATAAGAGTTTCATGTCCTTATTAAAGTTTTTACGAGAAATGCTCCCATATAACAACGAGTTACCCTATACAATATATCAGGCGAAGAAGTTGATATGTCCAATAGGTTTGAAGATCGAAAGAATACATGCTTGTCCGAATAACTGTGTATTGTATCGAAAGGAGTACGAGGCCATGCATGTTTGTCCTAAATGTGGTGTTTCACGATATAAACGTAAGGACCAGGACACTGGTGATTGTAACGACTATAAAAAGGACCGGCCTCCTGATCAGAGTCAAAATAATGATGATTTACGTAGGGTTTTGGCTTAGGTTTTGCATATTTTCTCACACTTATGTTTAATTAATTAGAGAAAAAGGCTACTGTCACCCTTCTTTATGTTTTATTGCAGAAAATAGGTTTTGGGACTATTTTACACCAAATGGAGCTAAATCAGGTCAATCGGATCAGTGACGCTTATCGACGAAGTCTCTGTTACGGTCCGTATTGCCTAATATGGACCAAGCTTAGCACAGACCAAGAGATAGCGTGAGAAGCATTAAAATCCTCAGCGACAAGGTTTGAATACGGACCGTATCACCTGATACGGACCGTAATTGAAGGCGCCCCTTATGAAATAACTGCCGACAGCTGTATCCAGATCAGTTTCTTAGCACCTACTCAATCTCTAGACGTCTCTCCACTCCTATATAAGGCCCCTGGGCAGAAGAATAACTTATCTTTGTAATTAGGGTTAGATTTGATTAAAGAGAGAAGAGAGGAGTGCCTGCAACAATGCCGTTTCGCGGCTAAGTTCCTTTTCTTAGGGCTAGGCAGTAAACCTTGTTACTCTTGATGTTTTGATATATATATTTTCTGTTGATTATGATTTCTTGTTGTTGAATCGAAATGCTTTTGTAATTTACTATCTCTTCATCTAACTTCAATGATCTAGTTTAGTCCGTTAGGATAATGACAGTACTTTAATGGTAAGAGAAACTATTTGTATGAATTAACCTCGTTGAGATCTATTAGGTTTATATGAAGAAAACCTTAGCGGGGAAACCATAAACCAGACCAATAAAATGCGAACCAAATTCCATCACTTGCGCAAGGAAAATCGCAGTGATCTGTATAGTAATTTGGGTATTTAAGAGATCAGTCATTTGCGTAAGGAAACTCGCAATGTCCTTTGTAGAATCTCGATGAAAGATCTGTCATTCTTGCGTAACATAAATCGCAGTGACTTATGTGGTGTCTTTCATAAAACAACAACAGGAATTAGACGCAACAGAAATAAATTATCAAGGCGGATTGAGTAGCAATGGTGTGCCGAAACCCTAGGAATTCTCATCTCTATCTTTATTTTAATTACTTTTAATTGCTTCCTAATTTACATTGATCACAACAACATCTCTCAATTTTTAGATTTCGTCTAGTCTTTCGAAAGATTGTGATTCGATCGCTCAAAACTCTGAACCAATTTTCCCTGTGGATCGACCTCGATTATACTACTCGATAGGATTGTGCACTTGCAGTCCGAACCAATAGTATTTCCGAGTTTATAAATATTAAAAGAAACATCGCTCTCTTTTGAGTGATCAAGCTTTTTGGCGCCGTTGCCGGGGAATAACGGTTCATTGTGCAAGGCCTCGCGAGACGCCCTTTCTTTGACCTAAATTTCTTTTTATTTTCTGCATTTTTATTTTTCTTTTATTTTCAATTTCGTTTTTGTTTTTATTTTATTTTTATTTTTCAGTTTTTAGTTTTAATTTTCATATTTTCTTTTCTTTTTAGGACACTGCACGCTGGCTGAATCATCCGTTCGGAGATCCCTAAGGATTGCAAGTAGGAGAGGACAATTCGCTTCCACATCACCGATAAGAACCAATCATAGTTCTTCCTCGAGTAATTCTGAAAGCGAAGAAGACTCAGATTCGATCAACATGAATATCCCACCGAACGAACCGATCAATGGAAGACAAGAAAACAATGGTGATAATGAAGTTCACGATGCAGCAAGACCCAAACTTCTACGAGACTACTGCGTACTGCGCGCGAATGATCTTAATTCTAGATAAACCCACCAACTGTTACAAACCGTAATTTTGAGATCAAACCTGCTCTCATAAATATGGTTTCGCAATAGCAATTTGGAGGATTTCCAAATGAAGATCCACATCTTCATTTGTCAATTTTTCTTGGGATATGCTAGACGATAAAGATCAACGGAGCTACCGATGAAGCAATCAGGCTAAGGCTATTTCAATTCTCATTAAAAGATAAAGCAAGAGCATGGTTATTTTCCTTACCGGCCAATTTCATTCAAACCTGGGACCAATTGTTTAATGTGTTTATTGTAAAATATTTTCCATCATCTAAAACTTCAAAGTTTAGAAATGCAATTACTAATTTTGAACAAGGGATGGTGAAACATTGTGTGAGGCATGTGATAGATATAAGGATATGTTTAGGTGTTGTCCACATCATGGTATAGAAAGATGGCTGATTGTCCAAACTTTTTATAATGGTCTAAATCCTACCAATAAGTTATCTATTGATGCTTCCGCAGGATGAGCAATCATGAATAAGGAACCTGACGAGGCTTACAACCTAATTGAAGAGATTGCAATCAACCAACACTACTGGATCCCTGAGCGAAAGAAGCTAACTCTAACCCCTGGCATGCACTGAGTAGATGATATATCCATGCTGAGCGCAAAGATTGATGCTTTGCAAATGGCACTCAACAAACAAACCAAGCAGCGAATGGTAGCAGCAGTCAATGCCACAACAGCATGTGGCTATTGTGGAGGAGCGCATGAGATGACCGAATGTATGAATGTGACGGTAACTAATGAAGAAATAGAGCAAGCAAACGCCATCGAAACAGCTTTCGACCTCAGCCCGCCTACAATACATACCATCCGAACAACATAAACCATCCAAATCTCTCATACGCAAACAATCAAAGGCCTGCTGCACCCCAACAGAACTATCAACCACAACCCAATTATCAACCAAGATACAACAATCCCCAATCGAACTACCAACCGAGGCAGTACAACCAACCACAGCAACCTGACATCACATCTTTAATGGAGAGATTCCTAGAGAAGCAAGATAAGGCCAACGCCGAAATCGGGCAAAAGATCAAATCCTTAACAAACCGCAACAAAGACTTAGAAGACAATGTCTCTAAGATGGCAAAAGAACTCTCGAGTATCGCACGTGGAAAAAGCAAATTTCCGGGCCAACCGGAAGAAAACCCGAGAGAGACTTGCAAAAGCATAACATTAAGGAGTGGTACAGCTTATCAGGGACCTCCCATGCCCGATCAAACTTCCGATGAGATGCATGCAGAGCCATCGCATTTTGAAGAATATGAGCTGCAACAACTGGAGCCGCCCGTATTCGAAACGCAAGCAGATCCTATTGAGGAGCAGAATGACACCGTAAGTGGAGACGAACGACAAACCGAACCTGAATATATTGCACCATCACCCTACAAGCCACCTCTGCCATTCCCTCCAAGGCTGACCAAGCATAAGATGGAGCCGCAATTCGCGAGATTCATGGAGACACTCAAGCAACTGCAAGTCACAATCCCCTTCACTGAGGCAATTGCAAGCATACCCTCGTATGCTAAATTTCTGAAGGAGATTCTTTCAAATCGCAGTAGACTCCAAGAACTCTCAACAATTTCGCTCAATCTGGAATGAAGTGCGCTCGTGCAAAGCAAATTACCGACAAAGTTGAAAGATCCGGGAAGCTTTTCGATACCATGCACAATTGGCACAACATATTTTAAGAAAGCTTTATGTGATCTGGGAGCAAGTGTACGTTTAATGCCAAAGTTGATAAATTGAATAAATTGAATTGTGGAGACCTATCACCAACTCGAATGGCATTACAACTGGCTGGTCGGTCAATTCGATATCTTGAAGGAGTATTGCTAGATGTACCGATCAAAGTTGGAGACTTTTAGATACCTGGAGATTTTGTTGTGGTTGACATGGAAGAAGATGAACACATTTCAATCATCCTTGGAAGACCATTCCTCGCCACATGTGGAGCAATGATTGATGTCAAGAATGGGAAAATTTCACTGAATGTCAGAAATGACAAGGTTACTTACGACATAAACAGAGCTTTAAAATACCCTTCTGACATTGATCGTGTCTTCAATTTGGGCATCACTGATGAATTTGAAGAGGAAGAATATCCATTTGATGAATTTGGAGAATTCATGGGTATAAAGGATCTGGATAGCCTTCTTGGAAGAGAAGATGACGAAATGCAACCCGAGCAGAATATCACCACTGAACCCGATAAAGTTCATAATGAAACATGCGCAAGTTGCACTACTGTCACAGAAAAATGAGAAGAAATTCCCGCGCCCAAGATCCTACAACCCGTATTTCCTAATACGGTTAGTAGCGAAGAGAAGAAAAAGGAAAATGCAACCTCACCCCCACAGCTCAAACTCAAATCTCTTCCACCCAACCTACAATACGAATTTCTAAGCCCAAACCGAACCTATCCGGTAATTGTCAGCTCTTAGCTTGACAAGACCCAAATCAGCAAACTCGTCAATACACTCAAGAAACACAAGAAATCCATTGGCTACACGATTGATGACATCAAAGGCCTCAGTCCTACCATTTGCATGCACCGAATTCTGCTAGAGGAAGATCACAAACCTTCACGAGAACCGCAAAGAAGACTTAATCCGAATTTGAAGGAAGTGGTCAAGAAAGAAGTCCTAAAGCTGCTAGATGCAGGCATCATTTACCACATCTCTGATAGCAACTGGGTTAGTCCCGTCTAGTTCGTTCTGAAAAAGGGAGGCACCACAGTTGTGAAAGGAGATAACGACGAAATGCTCCAAACAAGAGTCGTTACAGGGTGGCGAATGTGCATTGATTATCAACGGCTAAATGTGGCGACAAGAAAGGACCACTACCCTCTTCCGTTCATCGATCAACTATTGGAGCGACTAGCAAAGCATTCATACTTCTGCTACCTCGATGGATACTCCGGCTTCTTCCAAATCCCAATTCATCCTCAAGATCAAGAAAAGACTACATTCACATGCCCCTACGGAACTTTCGCCTACTAACGCATGCCCTTCGGGTTATGCAACGCCCCAGCGACTTTCCAAAGAGCCATGGTGTCTATCTTTTCAGATTTTGTTGAAGAAATAATGGAAGTTTTCATGGATGATTTTTCAGTTTATGGGGATACATTCGACTCATGTTTAAAGAACTTGTCTAAAGTTCTAAAAAGATGTGAAGAAGTAAACCTCGTATTAAATTGGAAAAAATGTCATTTTATGGTACAAGAAGGAGTTGTGCTTGGTCATACCAATTCCTCTAAAAATTGGAGGTTGACAAAGCAAAAGTCAAGGTAATTGAAAAACTAACTCAACCAACATGTGTTCGTGACATTCGCAGTTTTCTTGGACATGCAGGTTTTTATCGAAGATTCATCAAGGACTTCTCAAAAATCGCGAAGCCACTCTCAAACTTGACCATGAAGGATGCCGAGTTCATCTTCGATGGGAAATGTATTGAAGCATTCAACACACTCAGGAATGCTTTGATCTCAGCCCCAATTCTTCAACCGCCTGACTGGGACCATCCTTTTGAGATCATGTGCGATGCAAGTGATTACGCGGTAGGAGCAGTCCTGGGACAACGGAAGGATAAAAAGCCCTATGCAATCTATTATGCGAGCAAAGTCCTGAACGAAGCTCAATGCAATTACACAACCACTGAGAAGGAGTTACTCGCAGTAATCTTTGCAATTAACAAATTTCGATCTTACCTTGTAGGTTCAAAAGTCATCATCTATACAGATCATGCAACAATCAAGTACCTCATCAACAAGAAGGACGCAAAACCTAGACTCATCCGATAGGTACTTCTTCTACAAGAGTTCGACATCGAAATTAGGGATAAGAAGGGCACAGAGAATTCGGTAGCCGACCACGTGTCAAGACTGAGACAATCGAGCGAGAGTGATCAGCCGATCGATGATTCATTTGCTGACGAACACCTCTACTCTGTGGAAATAAGCAAACGGCCATGGTACGCGGATCTGGCCAACTACATTGCATGTGGGGCCATCCCATCTGACATGACATTTTCAACAAAAGAAGAGATTCTTAGCAAATGCTAAACATTTCTACTGGGATGATCCTTACCTCTTCCGCCTTTGTGTAGACGGAACACACATAAGATATGTCACACACGAAGAATCGAAAGGCATTATCCATGACTGCCACTCCTCGCCATACGGTGGCCATGCATCATTCCAAAAGACAGCATTAAAAATCCTTCAAGCAGGTTTTTATTGGCCTGACATCTTCAGAGACGTTAAGGATTATATTTCCCATTGTGACGTATGTCAACGGACGGGAAACATATCTAAACGCGATGAGATGCCACAAAATTCAATCCTAGAAGTAGAGATTTTTGATGTTTGGGGAATCGATTTCATGGGGCCATTTCCAAGCTCAGGTAACAACAAGTATATCCTCGTAGCAGTCGACTATGTCTCAAAATGGGTGGAAGCAATTCCAGTGCCATCAGCATATGCAAATGTAGTCAAGCGGCTATTCCAGAATATCATATTTCCAAGGTTTGGTATTCCTCGAGTAGTGATAAGTGATGGAGGATCGCATTTCATCAACAATCAATTCAACAATCTTCTGAAGAAATATGGCGTCACACACAAGGTGGCAACTCCTTACCATCCATAAACCAGTGGGCAAGTAGAAATTTCAAACAGAGAAATCAAGAACATCTTGCAAAAGACGGTGTCTTGGTCCAAGAAGAATTGGGCACTCAAACTAGACGAAGCACTTTGGGCCTACAGAACCTCGTTCAAAACTCCGATCGGAATGACACCCTACAAGCTGATCTACGGAAAAGCATGTCATCTACCGGTGGAATTAGAACACAAGGCATATTGGGCAATCAAAACGTTCAATTATGATCTTAGAGACGCG
Organism: Carex parvula; assembly: GCA_025461045.1. NCBI lineage: Eukaryota > Viridiplantae > Streptophyta > Magnoliopsida > Poales > Cyperaceae > Carex > Carex parvula. Next base: position 117,875 of record JAJGRW010000842.1, read on the forward strand.
GGCAAAAAGAGGCTACTAGATCTCAATGCACTAGATGAACTAAGACTCCATGCATATGACAATGCAAAGATGTATAAAGAACGGGCTAAATTCTACCATGACAAAAATATCAGAAAAAAGGAGTTCAAGGAAGGGGACATGGTGCTTCTCTTCAATTCACGACTCAAACTCTTTCCCGAAAAATTCAGATCCAGATGGACGGGACCATACAAGGTCACTCAAGTGTACCCTTATGGGGCAGTCCAAATCTGGAGTCAAGAAACCAGGTATTTCAAAGTGAACGGCCAGAGGTTGAAGCACTACATCGCGGGAACAAATGATGAGTATTCCTTCGGGAATCAGCCAAACGAAGGATGAGAACAAAAAGTCAAGCTAATGACTTTAAACAAGCAATTTTTGGGAGGCAACCCAAGGCCACTTTTGCTTTCTTTTTCATATAAAAACGTAAAAATAAAAAAATATTTCATTTAATCCTAAACTATTACACTGATCACAAGGTTACTAATCTTACCCACAGGAGGAGATGTTGGAAGAATTTGGCCGAAAAGTTCGAAGCCCGTCATGAAGTTTTACTCTCTGTTATGGCCTGTATCAGTCCAATACGGGGTAGTACTCCAATACGGACCTATCTCGGACTTGGTGCAGAAAAGGCAGAGTTCAACCCAAAACCGTACAACGATTACGAACCGTATCAGTTGATACAGACCATATTCAATGAGCAGAAATAACCGACTCTCTATTTTCTGGCGCTCCAAGAAAGAAATTCGAATTTTAACTGAATTTAACCTCCCATTATCATTACTTCCTGCACCTTCATCACATCCTTTCACTACCATATAAGCCTTCCATCTACTTCCCTTTTTCCTACACCATTTCATAGAATTTTTAGATAAAAATTCGCACCCTGTTCACATAAATCCTCCAAGTCAGGCCCGTATTAGCCCCGTATCAAGTTAATACGGCCCGTAACAGAGCCCAAAAACCCGAGAAAAATGGCGCACAACAGCCCTCGACCCTCCAACTCACAATCCGACGATGAAAACACCTTCGTGACAACCATGGAAATCAAATTCCGCGATCAACAAGAATTCGACCGTGCTCAAACAATGCTTGATCGCACCATCGCGAACAATAAAACGATGATGAAGGTCCTTGGCTGCTATGATTATGTACGAGTATCCCTTAATAATATCAATTTATGGGATTTAGCGGACCGCCTGCAAGCCACAAGAGTCTATGAGAGGCCCTCCATCGAATTTCTATCAACACTATAATGGGATGGCGACATGATCAAATACCGATTATTCAACCGCCCCTTTGCTGTAACAATGGAGGAATTTTGCAAGGCGCTGTCCATTCCCACCAACGGCGAAACCGAATTAGGCACGAGGGAGAAACACATGAAGTACTGGGAAACGATCGCGATGGATGAGCGCAAAATCTACCGCAAAGACTCACGCCTCATCTCATCTATCGAATTAAGGTATATTCATATTATTTTGACTAATTCTATTTTCCCCATAGGAGAAGACACAACAGAGGTTAAAGAGAGGGACATTTACATCATGTGATGCATGAGGAGTCACATACATCAACCACACCTTGGATACCACATCTTGCACCACCTCAAATCGGTGGTCGCCGACAAAAAGAATAATCACGTGGTTTCTGTTGGTTGTTATGCAACCCTTCTTGCACACCATCACAACATGAAACTCATCGGCGAAAATAAAGTATTCGGAGCCAACCACCTCAACATGAACTATCTAGTAAACAACGATCACGTGTAAGTGGTATTCAATGCACACACAGGAGACATCAAGTACACGTTGAAAATAGGCGAGGGAATGACCCTTCATATCGGAACGGACAAGGGATCATTCCAGTTTGGCTACGAATCTGAACATGGAGATGATGCACGAAACGATGAGGAGGAACCAATCGAGGAAGAACCAACCGAGGAGGAACCAACCGAAGAGCCCATGGAAGAAACACATAGCGCATCATACCACTCATCCCGCCAACATTATGACATGGCTTTCGTACGCCACCTCATTCCTCTGCGCGACAACACCAACGAAGCAAACTCCATGCCCGCACCTACCGGATGGGACCAAGAGACAACCATATCTCAACCTCGTGAGCTCGGTCCAACCGCACGTTATGCCAACCATACCCTCAAAAATTTGAAGAAACGCACGAGAATTTCTATGAATATTGCATTTCCCAGGGAATACCATTCACACACCAATTTCATTCACCCCGCCGCCACCCCTTCACCACGAGTAATTTGTGAGATCTTTCTTATCCCTCCCTTAATTGTTTATTTTCTTGCATTGAGTACAATACAAAATTTAAGCATGGGGGTAGGGGTAAGAAATTAGTTTAGGAATCGCATTGTATCTAGGATCATGGCATGTAGGACCCTTATTTTTTAATTTTTCGCTAGCAATTTTACTTAATCGGGACTACTTCTCAAGGCTTAACCAAGAGAAGTTGGGAGGAATGATTGAGGTTTTTATCTAGCATGCATATAGGCATTTGCGTTGATAGGAGCATATAATTTAGGGGTAATTTGCATGTAGGTTAATTAAACAGGAATTGTTTTGAATTGAATTAGGCTAGGGTTTAGACAATTGGCCATGATACCAAAAATTCGGAATTTTTAAAATTATTAGTGATCTCAAAGTGAACAATTAATTGCTTACCATGAATGTTGACCAAAATCGCAAACCCTAGAATTTTTATTGTTCAGTGATTTATTTTTGCAAAAGTCTTTTAAGCTTGATAGTGTTTTAGAATACCCATTTATTATAGATAGACCCCTAGCAAAATTATGCAATAATTCCTTGTATGAATGAATACTTGGAATTGTGTGTAATCATGGTGCTTGTGACATAAAAATATTTTATTTTTCAGAAAAATTCAAAAATACAAAAAAATCAGAAATGAGAAAAATAAAAAAAATAAAAAAATTCAGAAAAAAATAGAATAAAAGATGGAGGATAAAAAGAGTACGGGTGCCTACACAAGACTGGTTACCAATAGGCTCGATAAAACCTCCCAAATTTTAAATTTTGTACATATTTAATTTTTCAAAAATAGTCACAAGTACCAACACACTTAGTTGTCATACTTTTCTCCAATCAATTGGGAAGGAAAATCAAAATTTATATCATTAGAATTCCTATTGAATGGAAGGGATCCATTTATAATATAAGGGCAAATTAATACTTTCGAATTTAGGGATATTTGTGAAGATAATTATTCGATGATAATTCTAGGGTATGCATAATAAGGTCAATCATGAGGTGAATAAATTGTTCAAGGGAGAGGTCATGAACATTTTAGAATTCTAAATTTTTATTGTCATATCAATTGTACCAAACCCAAGTTCTAATTTAATTTTAAGCAAGTCCTTGAGATTGTATGGTTTAACCTAGACCGAATCTTTGACCAGCTGGGATGTCGTTGCTTGAGGACAAGCAACAATTCAAGTTGGGAGGCGTGATCAGAGTCAAAATAATGATGATTTACATAGGGTTTTAGCTTAGGTTTGCATATTTTCTCACACTTATGTTTAATTAATTAGGGAAAAAGGCTACTGTCACCCTTCTTTATGTTTTATTGCAGAAAACAGGTTTTGGGACTATTTTACACCAAATAGAGCTAGAATCAGGTCAATCGGATCAGCGACGCTTATCGATGAAGTCTCTGTTACGGTCCGTATTGCCTAATATGGACCAAGCCTAGCACAGACCAGGAGATAGCGTGAAAAGCATCAAAACCCTCAGCGACAAGGTTTGAATACGGACTGTATCACCTGATACGGACCGTAACTGAAGGCGCCCCTTGGGAAATAACTGCCGACAGCTGTATCCAGATCAGTTTCTTAGCCCCTACTCAATCTCCAGACGTCCATCCACTCCTATATAAGGCCCCTGGGCAGAAGAATAACCTATCTTTGTAATTATGGTTAGATTTGATTAAAGAGAGAAGAGAGGAGTGCTTGTAACAATGTTGTTTCGCGGCTAAGTTCCTTTCTTAGGGCTAAGTAGTAAACCTTGTTACTCTTGATGTTTTGATATATATATTTTCTGTTGATTATGATTTCTTATTGTTGAATCGAAATGCTTTTGTGATTTACTATCTCTTCATCTAACTTCAATGATCTAGTTTAGTCCGTTAGGGTAGTGACAGTACTTTAATGGTAAGAGAAACTATTTGTATGAATTAGTCTCGTTGAGATCTATTAGGTTTATGTGAAGAAAACCTTAGCGGAGAAATCATAAACCAGACCAACAAAACGCGAACCAAATTCCATCACTTGCGTAAGGAAAATCGCAGTGATCTGTGTAGTAATTTGGGTATTTAAGAGATCAGTCATTTGCGTAAGGAAACTCGCAGTGTCCTATGTAGAATCTCGATGAAAGATCTGTCATTCTTGCGTAACATAAATCGCAGTGACCTATGTGGTGTCTTTCATAAAATAACAACAGGAAATTAGACGCAACAAGAATATATTATCAAGGCAGATTGAGTAGCAATGGTGTGCCGAAAACCCTAGAATTATCATCTCTATCTTTATTTTAATTACTTTTAATTGCTTCCTAATTTACATTGATCACAACAACATCTCTCAATTTTCAGATTTCGTCTAGCCTTTCGAAATATTGTGATTCGATCGCTCAAAACTCTGAACCAATATTCCCTGTGGATCGACCTCGATTATACTACTCAATAGGATTGTGCGCTTGCAGTCTGAACCGATAGCATTTCTGAGTTTATAAATATTAAAAGAAATATCGCTCTCTTTTGAGTGATCACCTCCGGCTAAGGTGGTGTGGTATTTGCCGATAATACCGAGACTCAAATGGTATTTGCAAATCCCAAAGATGTGAAATTATTGCGTTGGCATGAAGAAGAGCGCAAAAAGGATGGTAAACTAAGACACCCGGTTGATTCTCCTCAATGGAGAAACATTGATAGACATTTCAAAGAATTTGGTTCCGAATTGAGAAACCTCAAGATTGTGGTGAGCACAGATGGAATGAGTCTGTTTGGAAGCATGAGCAGTCAGCACAGTACTTGGCCAGTTCTTCTATGCATCTACAATCTTCCTCCTTGGTTGTGCATGAAACGCAGGTATATAATGGTGTCATTACTAATCCAAGGTCCCAGACAACCCGGAAATGACATAGATGTATATCTCGCACCATTTAATGAGGAAATCCAAAAATTGTGGCGTGATGGCGTCCCCCGGTGTGGGATGTGTACAATCAAGAGGTCCTTAAATTATGGGCCATGGTATTTTGTACCGTAAATGATTTCCCCGTGTACGGGAATTTATCGGGTTACAGTACTTAAGGAGCAAAAGCGTGCCCTATCTGTGAATATGACATGCAGGTGCTGAGGTTGAAAAATTGTGAAAAGAATGTTTTTATGGGGCATCATAGGTTTATTCTTATTAATCACCCATATCGTAAGAAGAAGAAGGCATTTAACGGGAAAATTGAGGTTGGAGTGGCCCGTCATCCATTAGATGGGAAGGGTGTCTTCAAGCGGGTTAAAAACTTTGATGTTGTTTTTGGAAAATGTGCCAAAGCACCATCGAAAAATATTTGGCAAAAGAGGTCCATATTTTGGTAGCTACCATACTGGGAATATTTAGAAGTGAGACATTGCATAGATGTCATGCATGTTGAAAAAAATGTCTGCGACAGTTTGATTGGTTTATTATTGAACATTCTGGAGAAGACTAAAGATGGTATTAAAGTTCAAAAAGACATGGTAGAGATGGGATTATGACCCGAGCTTGCACCACAGGAGAAAGGAAAGCGCACATACCTACCTCCCGCAATGTGCATAATGTCGAAGAAAGAGAAAACAAGCTTTTGTGAATGCCTTCATAGTATTAAAGTCCCATCAGCATATTCTTCGAATATTAATAAGTTGGTGTCGATGAAGGACTTGAAATTGCTTGGTCTGAAATCCCACGACTGTCATGTTTTAATGACACATATGATTCCTGTTGCAATTCGGGGAATTTTACCAAAGCATGTTCGGAAACCATTACGAAACTTTGTTTTTTCTTCAATGCAATCAATTCCAATGTGATAGACCCTCTAAAATTGGACTCTTTGCAAAAGAAGGTCGTCGTTACTCTTTGCCAACTTGAGATGTATTTTCCGCCATCTTTTTTGGATGTTGTGGTTCACCTTGTTGTTCATCTTGTGAGAGAAATTAAGATTTGTGGTCCTGTATTCCTGCGGTATATGTATCCATTTGAGAGATACATGGGCATTTTGAAAAAAATACGTAAGGAACCGACATCGACCCGAATGTAGCATTATAGAAGGATATTCCACGGAAGAGGTGATTGATTTTTGCACCAACTACATGACCGGTGTGTGTCCTATTGGCGTTCCAAAATCTCGATACGAGGGAAGGCTCCAAGGAGTAGGGACAATTGGGTTGAAAGCCATAGTTGCTGATAAAGATGAACTACAAAAGGCACATTTTATTGTACTACAGCACATGAAAGATGTTGCTCCCTATATAGATGAGCACATGACAATCCTTCAATAACAGAACTACACGAGAAGTCAGAAGTGGCTTACTAACGAGCATAATCATTCTTTTATAGGATGGCTGAAAGAAAGAGTGAAGCCACACCTCGGAAGGTCGCCCGTAAATGAAATTGTCAGATTGCTGGGAGAACGACCCCAACTTGTTGTTAGAACATTCCAATGATACAAAATTAACGGATATACATTTTACACTCAATTACAAAATGATAAGAGCACGATGTAAAATAGCGGGGTGACGTTGGTGGCGACGTCTCAAGAATTCAGTAGATCCGGAGATGCCCGGCCTATAATAGCATCAAAGTCATATTATGGCGTTATTGAAGAAATTTGGGAGCTCGTTTACAATCCTCACCTTAGCATTTCCTTGTTTCGGTGTCAATGGGTCGAAGACCGAGGTGTTAAAGTTGATAACGACGGGTTCACACTCGTTGATTTTAAGAAAAATTGGGTATGTTGATGATCCATTTATACTCGCCAAGCAAGCCACCCAAGTCTTTTATGCCACTGATTCGAGTGAGATAGGTGGAGCGTTGTCCTATCCGGGAAAAAAAGGATTGTTGGGGTAGAAAATGTCGTCGACGAAGAAGAGTATGACCAGTTCGACGAAGAACCTCCATTTTGTACCGACGTGCAAACTGAGGTAGCAACAATTGAAGAAAAAGACGAAGCAAACTACATATGATCCGACCACAATGAATGATTATGGGCCGAATGTATTGTTCAAATAGTGAAAAAAAGAGAAAAAGGAAAAAAAAAAAGACAATGTATAATTTTTATTTTGTTTGAAATTGAAACTTTTAATATTTCTTTTTTAGAAACAACTTTTTAAGAATAATAAAATTTCTAGTTCAATATATATATAATTGCTTAGTGTAGAATTAGAAATATATTATTATTATTTTAATCTAATTATTTTAAAGAAATATATTATTAGTATTAGTTTTTAGAATTATAAATAATAAGGAAGTTTAATGGTGTGCATTTAACTAGCGAAATAACTAGAAAATGTTTGGTAACATTTTTAACTATAATATAATATCAAATTATATTAGGATTAAATAAAATGCTTGATTAAACATCATATTGTACTATAATATTAGTTTATATATTAGATTAGTATAAAATGTAATATAATATTACTATTAGTTTAAATATTAGATATAACATAATATTAATTTAAATATTAAATGCAATTTATTATCAGTTTAAATAATATAAAAAATAAAAAGTAACCCCTAAATCCTAAACCCTAAACCCCATTTCATATTTGTAAATATTTCGTACACGGCCTTTTAGTTAATAATACGTGTAGGAATAGTATCGTACACGGCCATTTAGTTAAACGTCCGTGTAGAAAGAGTAATTGTACACGGATATGATATTTATTATCCGTGTAGAAAGAGTAGAGCTACACGGCCTTTTAGTTAAAAATCCGTGTAGAAATAGTAATCGTACACGGCCATTTAGTGAAATATCCGTGTAGAAATAGTAATTGTACATGGCCATTTAGTTAAAAACCCGTGTAGAATGGGGGATACAATAATATTCACCCGCCTTCTCTTCCAAATTTTTCATAAGTAGCGCGCCGCTTTGCCCTCTCCTCATCTCACCTCTCCCGACGATCTCGGTACCGGCCATCCTGCTTTGCCCTCTCCTCACATCACCTCTACCGACGATTTTGGTACCGGCCTAAATTCGACCCTCGTTGCGATTTCCCTCTAACTCTCGGGTAAATACTCAAATCCCTTTTTTAACAGCTTAAGGACCTGTTCGGGAGCAACACTGTTGCTGTGGAAAAAAAAAATTCACTCAAGAGTGAATTTTTGAGTGAATTTTTTTTTCCCACAGCAACAGTAAAATTTAGTTCAACTTTTCTTTGAACCCACGCCCATACCCATTCCCACAGCAACACTGAACAGGCCCTAAGTGGTATCCTTTGAATGCGAAATTTCTGAGAAATGGGTGTTAATTGCTTGTGGGTGTTTAACACGATTCAAAAATCTGATTTTATCAGAAAATTTTGTTCGTATGCGGGTCAGAAATTGATCTTCTTAATAACCCTCTTTTGTTTGAATGCTTGTACCAATGTGCCTCTATTGATGGTGAATTGTAACTGGTACTGGTTCGGTACCAGTTTTTTGGTACGGTTTGAATTGATAGGGACCATTTCATAATTCTCTGGTTCGGTACCAGTTTTCTATGATGAGATGGTAGACAGGAAGAACTTGTGTACATTTATGGACCCCGGCAAACTTAATGCTACGGCACTGAGATTTTTCGCCGGATAAGTCTACCCAGTACTTGTGTTCAGCGATGCATCATGCTAATTCGGAGGGGAAGAAATTTATTATCGTGCCATATCCCCAGAAGTTACTTCTAACCTTAACTTATGTTTTAATTAAAGAATTTGAAAAAGGAAATAAAAGTGAAATATAAAAAAAATGAAATCACACAATGAACCATAGCAAACACTTGTGTCACTATTATATGCTAAAATATGTCACTATTATATGCTAAAATACTATAATTCTTCTCCTCCCACAGCAAACACTAGTGTTTGATTGTCATTGTGCCAACTGAAAATATGATTGTTATCATGGATTCTTCAAAGCCCAAAGAAAGGATCGCAATTGACAAGTGCAAAGATATCTTCCCTTATATAAAAAAGTAAGCAATAATAATGCACTTGGTTTGATTTTTTTTTCAATTATAACAAATTGTGGAGTTGCTAATTACAGTCACTCAATTTTGTAAGGGCTTTTCTGCAATATATTAAAGAGGGAGGATTGCAAAGCACGCGCCAGAAAAATAAATTGAATTGGAAGTGATTGCCGGTGAGCACACTATAATTTTATAATTTCATATTTTGTTCAAAAAATTATTGTCATTTTAACATAGGCCGCTAAATGTAAATTTCAGTACCCGCAACAGTTGGAGGGTTAGGAATGCGCTTATTACATGATGATTGTCATGTTTGACTTATCGAAAGAATACAATTCCAATTTCCAAGAACGGTATGTAATTCATATTAATTGTTCCAATATAATAGCAATTGATATTTGCGAGTGTCTTGCATCTACCTTTTCTTGTTACTAAATAATACCAAATTATAATTGTAGTATGGACCAAAGCAGCAGTGTTACACCAAGGAGCAGATCGACGATGTCAGATGTATGTGGGTCAGGTGGTTTCAATTAGAATTTTGTAATGCTAAATATGGATTTGTATAATTTTGTAATGCTAAATATGGATTTGTATAACTTTGTAATGCTAAATATGGATTTGTATGACTTTGTAATGCTAAATATGGATTTGTATAATTTTGTATAATTTAGTGTACATGAATTTTAAATTGCTATCTGAAAAATTTAAATACTGGCTAGCAAAACTGGAGGCTAGCAAAAAAAAAAGAAGCAAAAAGAAATATATAAGACAATCATACATGGATATTTAACTAAACTCCGTGTAGGAAGAGTAATCCATAAAATAATCCGTGAATATAAATTCCTACACGGATTATTTGATAATGTCCGTGTAGGATTGTTTCCTACACGGATATTTATCAAATAATCCGTGTAGGAATATATTCGTACATGGATTATTTTATAAATGTCCGTGTAGGATAGTTGAGAGAGCTACACGGATATGAAATTAAAAGTCTGTGTAGAAAGAGTAATCGTACACGGATGTTTAGGTAATATCCGTGTAGCTCGGTAATAGGAAGAGCGACACAGGCAGTTGTTCGTTCACGGCTGTTTATAAAGTAATCCGTGTATGAATCGTTATAATAGCACACGGGTAAATATCCGTGTGTAATTATTTACCGATTCCTACACCCTGACAGCCTACACGGCAGGAAATCCATGTAGCTCCTCAATTTATGTCCGTGTGCAATCTCTTTTTTTGTAGTAGTGACTCTCCACGACCCGTCCGCTTTCGTCCGATAGCCGCCGCAATCCAACAGTTGGATCTACTCACCACCAAGCTCCGACGATCGGATCTACTTACAACCGCGCTTCGACACTCACCGCCGTACTCTGATGCCGGATCTACTCACCGCCATGTTCCAACGATCGGATCTACTTGGAGCGAATTGGGACCTACAAATGATGAAAGAGATAAAATAGAGGAAGTGAAAAAAGAGGCGGCCACCAAACATAGACTTAATGAGTTATGTATGAAGAGAAACTGGCCTCCGCCTGTATACCAGTATGCTTTTGCTTTTCATTTATTCATTAATTATCATAAGAACTTTAATCTTTAATTTCCATAATTTATTTCGTATGCATATAGAATTGGACTATGTATGGCGCTTTGGGAAGTGAATCCGAACCTTTCAACATGATCTCCATATTAAAATGTACCAGCGATCAAATTTTGTATTTTTTTAAAAATTGTTTATTATATTTTTAGATTTTTTAAAATCACTGTTTTTAAATATAAAGTTATTTTATAAGTTATTTTAATGCATTCATTTTTCATTATTTTTTTTATCGCTCGACTTTGTACTAAATGAATTTCAAAATTTCAAAATTTTGCATGTACACGCATCACTTCTGAAATATATCGGTTTCAACTTTTTTTCCTGTTACATGTTTTCATATCTTGTCTCCAGTCTACTCTACCAAAGTTCTGGTATAAATGAGAATTCTTTATACGAGAAAATGCAACAGGATGACAACAGAGTACTTCTATTTTAGCTAATTTTAACCGGACCTCTGTTCTGTACGGCGTCTACATTTTCTTTTTGTAAGAAACAGGAGTCAAGCTCCTATTTTATTCACCGCGATTGGTTACATGGTCTTGAAGGGTTTTGAGTGGTAACCCTTCTATGTATTTAAAATGAAAAACAAAGTAGAAGCAAAATAAAAACCGAAAACAAAAGTGAAAATTGAAAACAAAAACAAAAGTTAAAAAGAAAGAAAAAAGAAAAAAATTCAGTCTTGTTGCGATAGCCTTCTTCTGCCATTTGATAAGCACTACTGGTCACGAATCTCTTGCACTAGTTCATTCTTCTGTTTGCACTTACCTCTGAACAACCGTGCACATCTTTCTCTCCACAGTATGAATTGAGAGATTAAGATGAGTGTTCTGATCTCCTTAGGTGCCTTCTTATCCATCAAAATTGTGATAAAGTTCTGTCTCAATGTGATTGTCCGAGAAAGGTGTTGCGTTACCAAATTAACAGTACTCCTATGAATCTCTCTAGAAATAGTGCACTCATTGAATAACTGCTTGACAGTTTCTACATTATTTCGACCCAAATAACAGATGCTTACCAAACTAAATCCCCTTTTGTTTAAATTATCAATTGTGAGAACTCTATTCATCAATAGCAACCAACCAAAGATTAGAAATCGTGAAATCGTGGAGGAGCATTTAGCTTCCATATGAATTTAGGGTTCAGGGTTTAGGATTTAGGGTTTATCTCACAAATAAGCCAGTAAGCATCCAGGCAGAAGGGATGACAAAGTTTTTTTTTTGCATGTTTGCAGTATGGCGTCGACAAACTTTTTCTTTGTTTTTTCGGCAGAAAACTCCATCCGGTATGGCGTCTAGGCTGCAAGTCATACCGGGTGGTTGTCTTTCCATTTTAAAATTTTTTCCATATCCTTTGTCATTTTTGATTTTTTTTTATTTGTCATCGATAAATTTCGGAAGCGAGATAGAGGGGATGACCGCTGAGGGAGAAAAGGGCAAGGGGGAGGACACGTGGCAGACCCACGGCCGCCTGTGATGGGGTTCCCTCAACCAGCACTGTCAACGGGGCTCACCGCCTCACCACACCTTGCTCCAGGTTTGTTTGAGTTTTTACTCTTGATTCACTTCATTCCTTTAGATTGGATTTATTATTTTTTTTCCCCTTTTTTATGTATTCTGTTGACTTAAATCCTTTTGACAGCATGGGATATTTATTGGTAAGCCCTTGGGAATTTAGGTAATTAGATATAAGCATTGTTTGAAACTGTTTCTAGGATCGATAAATAGAAATTTGGCATAATTATTTTCATCTTTTTTTTTCATTGTAATTACATGGTATTTCATCTTAATCTTATTGTTGATTTGTTTGCTTTCTACTGTAAAATTAAATCTACTCAAGGCAATAAAGCATGCAGTGTGTCTCCTAAAAGAAAAGAAAGGAAGAAACTTATGAAAGCTGTGTAGGTTTGTTTAATCTTATCTATCATATAAAATTATTAGTTTATAATGTTACTGTTGAAGGCAGAGAAAGGAGAGAGAGAGGCCTTCCATGCTGTGGGATCGATATTGGCTGGCTTCTTTAAATAATTGTACTTACAAATGTAATTAAGGCGTAATTTTTTATTTTGCTAATTAGTTACCTTTAATTATGTTTGAACTATTTGTCCTGCAAGTTTCTATTTCTATTTCTTTTAATGAATTGGCAAATAATTCCCAAACAATTACCTTAAATTTTTTGTTGATCCCACAAGTAAGCCAGTAAGCTTCTAGGTTTTAGCAATTTCCTTCTTACCTCTCTGTGATGAAAAACATGTATATATCTTTATGGATTTTAGGATCAATTAATTTGTTGGTCTAATAGAGAATTTAATTTGTTTGCTATCTTGAAAATTAAAACACATGTACATGACTTATCTAAACTTTGTTTTTATCTTTTGCCATTTTGGCTTGAGAATAGGTTCATACTTGGTTTCTTTTTGAGTGGCATTCCATGGTTCCGATATTTTTATTAAAACCCCCAAAAAAAAACAAATTATCAAATCTGCTCCCACTTCAAAATTATAATTATTTCTACCCTAACCGCCCGTGGGCTGGGCGGTCCACTTTTCCCACCAGACCGCCCAGCAGCCGGGCGGTCCATATTTCAAAGCTGACCGCCCAGGCGATGGGCGGTCCACTATGAAATTTTTTTTTTTTATAAGGTTTTATGTTTTAATTTGTTTGAATGTTTTATATTAAATTGTTGTAATGATTTGTTTGAATGTTTTTATATTAAATTGTTGTAATGATTTTTGAATGTTTTATATTAAATTGTTGTAATGATTTGTTTGAATGTTTTATATTAAATTGTTGTAATGATTTTTGAATGTTTTATATTAAATTGTTGTAATGATTTGTTTGAATGTTTTATATTAAATTGTATGATATATATTTATTATTTGTTGACGATTATATTTTTATAATTGACGATTATTTTTATATGTTATGTAATTGTGTAGTTTTAATATAATTGATTAGTTTTATATTAAGTTTGTTAATGTTTAAATGTTCTAAATGGTAATCTAAATAGTAAGTCTAAACAATAAAAGTAGGTAATCTAAATGGTAAGTCTAAACATGAAACATAACAGTCCAAACATGAAATATAATAATCCAAACTAAAATACTAGAAACACGTGCATCTGGAGCTGGAGGCGGGGTCCATAAGTGAAACTGGGGTGATGCAGCACGCTGGTAATGCTCCCAGAAACGCATGCTCCAGTCGACTTTGGGCTTGTTGTGTTTAGTGCTGCAATATAAATTAATTAGTAACGTGTATGGCTGAGCAAGTAATAAAATAGGGAAACAATAAGGCAGTGGGTAGTTACCTGTGCAGCTGGGTGGTCCGCTGCTCGCCCAACTCTGGAAAATCAGGGACATAGGCATCCAAGCCAAACTGACGGGGCACTCGATCAGGATAGTGATACTCAACTATCCAGAAGCATACGCACGGCCCCCGATAAAACGAGAGAGGTCTCTGCTCTAATGTCAGCGGGCACAGAAGGCCCCGATCGTAGAACACACGATAGGGGTACCAGGTGACGCTCGCCTCGTGAAGCATCTGGAGCTGGCCCCGGACATACGAAATCCCCACGGTCCTCCCTCTGCCCGTGTCCTCGTACGTGAGGGGAGTACTCCATATGGCACCGTACCCCGGACGTCTCTCGGGGTCATCTCCCATCCATAGCCCCTCCTGAGCTGGAGGAACAGGCCGACACACTGGTAGATGTGACCAGGACCACTGCTGGAGTAGAAGAAGTGGTCCGGCAATCTGCCTGTTCGTCGCCTAAATTTTGGACATGCGATGCATTTCTGGTAAATATGGAACCATAATATATGTAATAAAAAATTAAGATATTTGTACAAACTTACCAAACAAGCATGACACAAGCCCCGGTATAAGTGAGCGAGCACGGCTCCACCCCAATTCCACCTCGACGGCCGCTGAATGTCCCTCAGCAGAGAGAGGAACATAATCGGGACTGCATCACCGCTGGAATCGACAAACATGACGCTGCCACATAAATCCATGACAAACGCCTCACGTACCTGCAATATAAATTAGAAACATAAATAACTACATTTTTTGTTCAATCCATAACATATTTAATTTGCAACTGTTTGTGATTACCTCAGAATAGCCTGCTCGTCACGTGTCTGGGGGGTGATCCTACGCCGGTGGAAGTATCTGAGGAGCGCCGCAAGACTGATGCAGTACTGTGAATACCGGTACTCCTCCTCCTCATCTCCTTTCTTCTTCTTCTTCTTCTTTTGCAAGTCCGACGGAGCGGCCCCCAGCAGCTCCGGTATCATGTGCATCAGGTCTGGATGGTCTGAGACACCACCGATGGGGTCGCCGTCTATCCGTAAACCCCACAAGGCGCTGACATCACCTAGTGTGACTGTCATCTCCCCAACCGGAAGGTGAAATGTATGCGTCTCCGGTCGCCATCTCTCCACTCGACCGCAAACGAGGGCCTGATCAATATCACAGTGAGGCATGGTGGCCAACTGATACAACCTGAGACGCATGATGCACTGCTCCATCAATGGGTGACGGACGTATGGTATCTCGGGGGTGCGATGCCTCACTGTCATCATCGTCGTGTCCTGCATTTTACAATTATTTCAATATAAACGTCTAATTAAATAATGCTATTTAAATTAGGAATACAAAACCAACGTACCTCCATAGATGCAAGTGAGACACGGTGCCTGACATGTGGGATCCACAGAAGAGGACTAAACGTGTCAGGATGGTGAGGGGGATAATCTCCAAAGGGAGCATCTACACCGGACAACTCTGCACCGGATGCCTCTGCACCGGATGCCTCTGCACTGGATGCCTCTGCACTGGATGCCGCTGCACCG
>JAJGRW010000843.1:0-10078 GCA_025461045.1 Carex parvula
TCTGGATTCTACTTAAATCAATTAGGTACTAGAAGTTGGAAAAAGGGTGGTTTGGTTTGTTTAAATCCTAAATTCAATCAATGACAGAAGTAATTAAATTGACAGAAGGTAAATTTTGGGTTTATCAAATAGAGAAGAGCGTTTCCAGGGTTTTCGATTTCATTGTCAACCTTGCCTCTCGGTACCCATACGACCCGCGTACTCTCATACGCGACCCGCATGGAACACGCGACCCGCGTACTCTCATACGCGGTCCGCGTGGACCTCGAGGAAATGCAGCAGTTGTCTGTTTTTGCGTTGTTCTTTAGTGTAAGGATTCATTGACCGAACCTAATGTTCCTAAACCTCAACTCTCGTTTGTTGGCTTAATAAACCTGGTATCGGAAATGCAATTTCACCTTCTTAGGTTTTGAATCTAAGTTAATTGTCCGGTTTACTAAAGGTAACCACTACCTCTCGATAAGTGGTAAATTTCACCTCTCAGTTACTTTTTGGACTCGCCTCACGGCTCGTAAACCTACCTCAGATACTAAGTTTGGTTGAAAGAAACATCAAGGCTAAAGTACAAGAAAGATGCTATAGACATCTAACAGTAAGCAAACATGAATCATTCAATCGACTTCAACAAAGCAATTAGAATAATACTCAAACAATTAAACACTATTGTTCAACACAAATTCAAACAACATGCATACAAAAACAAGGTATCGAACTACATCGTAACCCTAGAAACAAAGAAAACTACTCACACATAGTCGTAGAACAAAGAAAACAAATAGAGATAAAAGAGTTCATAGAAAAACTAGAAGAACGATGAAGATTCGTCGCAAAACTCTCGTCTTGCTCCTCTCAACTTCGCTTCCAAGCTAGCCGTCGAACCTTAACCCTCGAACCTGCCTCTTGCTCCCTGGAAATGCACAATAACGAATGAGATCCCCTTCTGTGGCAAGGGATCCCGTAATATAGCCCATTTGGCCGACCTTCCATCCTTGAGCCTCTGTTTCCTTTTCTGTTTTCTTTCCGAAATAGATTCACGCGACCCGCGTGTAAGTGATGCGGTCCGCGTGTCTGTGCTCCTCGCGTGAAGAATGGAGATCGCGTCTGTGGTGGCGTCAGGGGGTTCATGCGACCCGCGTCGGAAGTGGCGCGGCCCGCGTGTAATGTACCAGATTGTCTTTCATTTTGTATTGATTGTCTTTCATGTTCTTCTAGTTGACTTTAATCTTGTAATGATTGTTATTCATGTTATATTTGTTGTCTTTCATCTTCTTCAGATTGTCTTTCATATTCTTCTAGTTGTCTTTCTTGTTGTACAAGTCAGCTTTCATCTTGTACAAGTTGTCTTTCATCTTCTTCAAGTTGTCTTTAATTGTCTAATTGTGTTTCATATTCTGCTGGTTGTCTTTCATCTACTACTGGTTGTATTTCATATTCTTCTAGTTGTATTTCATCTTCTATTAGTTGTTCTCAATATTTTCGCGGTTGTCATTCGTGTTGTACTGATTGTATTTCATGTTATACTTATTGTATTTCATGTTCTACAGGTTGTCTTTCATATACTACTGGTTCGATTTCATCATCTTCTAGTTATTTTTTAACTTCTTCCGGTTGTCTTTCATCTTCTTCTTGTTGTCTTTCATCTTGTACTAGTTGTCTTTTATATTCTTCTAGTGCTGTTTCATCTTCTTCTAGTTTGTGTTTCATCTTGTAATGGTTGCCTTTTACATTGCTGGGGGACAATTCCTAGGGTTTGGCTTGACGGCTAGCTTGGAGACAAAGTTGAGAAGCGAAAGACGAAAGTTCTTCACGGATCTTCTTCGTATTTCGGGTTTTGTCATGACTATTTCATCTATCATTTGTGTTATTTGTTCTTTGACTATGTGTGAGTAGTTTTCTTTGTTTCTAGGGTTACGATGTAGTTTGATACTTTGTTTTGTATGCATGTTGTTTGAATCTGTGTTGAATGTTAGTGTTTAATTGTTTGAGTAGTATTTTAATTGCTTTGTTGAAATTGATTGAATAATTCTTGATTGTCTACTGTTAGATGTCTATAGCATCTTTCTTGTAATTTGGCCTTGATGTTTCTCTCAACCAAACTTAGTATTTGAGGTAGGTTACGAGCCGCAAGGCGAGACCAAAAAGAAACCGAGAGGTGAACTTTTCCACTTATCGAGAGGTAGTGGTTACCTTTAGTAAACCAGACAATTAACTTAGATTAAAAACCTAAGAAGGTGAAATTGTATTTCCGATACCAGGTTTATTAGGCCAACAAACGAGAGTTGAGGTTTAGGAACATTAGGTTCGGTCAATGAATCCTTACACTAAAGAACAACGCAAAAACAGGCAACTGCTACATTCACTCGAGGTCCACGCGGGCCGCGTATGAGAGTACGCGGGTCGCGTGTTCCATGCGGGTCGCGTATGAAAGTACGCAGATCGTGTGGGTATCGAGAGGCAAGGTTGATAATGAAATCGAAAACCCTAGAAACGCTTTTCTCTATCTGATAAAACCAAACTTTTACTTTCTGCTATTTTAATTATTTCTGTTATTGATTGAATTTAGGGAATTAAACAAACAAACCAACCATTTCCAACTTCTAGTACCTAATTGATTTAAGTAGAGTTCCAGATTTGATTTTGAACCGTCCTGTGAATCGATACCTGACTAGACTATACGATAGGATTGTGCACTTGCAATCTTAGTCGGAAGTTAAATCAAGGTTAAAAGCTATAGCTTGCTGTAGTGAAACTTTGTGATACACTTTTGTGCGAACAAGTTTTTGGCGCCGTTGCCGGGGACGGCATCATTTATCTTTTCTGGATTTTTGCTTATTTTAATTAATCTAGATTTTATTCTGTATCTTTTCTTTTATTTTTCTCTCTTTCAGGAACACTGGCTTTCATACCACCTCCGATGGGCGATTACCATCTCAGGAGCAGAGGACCGATACCCGACGCGACCCGCATAGATTTGCACGCGGACCGCGTACCTTTTCTCGAAACCGACACAAGATCTGTGCGCTCAGCCCCAGCTGCAACACCTCCTCACGCGACCCGCATACAAGACACGCGGTCCGCACAAACCGACCCAGACAGACAGGGACATTCCAGCAGAGCAGCAATGAGCAACAACGGAGACGAGGAACGGGCTGAGAATCTGACTGACGATGAGTACCAGGAGGACATCGTGCCAAGGACATTGCGAGAGTTCAATGTGCCTAGGGTTGGAGACGTGAGAGGAGCAATTAGACTGCCGCAAATTACAGGGCAACAACCGAACTTCAATCCGGGCGTTGTTAACATTGTGCAGCAAAACACTTTCCATGGGTTGGATCATGAGGATCCACACTCTTACCTCCAAACTTTTCTCGAGTGTTGCACTACCATTAGAACAAATGGCGCAACTAATGATTATATCAGACTTGCTTTATTTCCTTTCACTCTTAGGGACAAGGCCAAAAAATGGTTAGGGTCATTACCAAGGGATTCAATTACCAACTGGAGGGAATTGTCCAACTCATTTCTGACTAGGTTTTTCCCAAATAAGAGAACTGCCAAGGTAAGGACCCAACTGACCAGCTTTAGGCAAATGTCTGATGAACCCCTGAACGAAGCATGGGAAAGGTTTAGGGAGTTACAATATTCTTGTCCACACCATGGTATACCTGACTGTTTGTTAATTCAAACTTTTTATGATGGGCTAACAGAAAGCACTCGCACTTCTGTTGATGCTGTTGCAGGTGGAGCACTGATGTCAAGAGAACCTCTTGAAGCAATGAACCTAATCGACAGCATGGCCCAGAACCAACAGTGGTCCGGCTGCGATAATTCCAGACCTGGAGGAGGCGGCCAATTCGAAGTCGATCAGATCACAGTTTTAACCGCCAAAATGGATGCCATGCAAAAGGCATTCGACAAGATGAGCGCCAAATCAGTCAGCAACCATCAACCACAGTCTTATGCCATGTGCGGTGATAGAGGGCACTCTTACGAGCATTGTCCATTGGCGCAAAGGGATGGAGAGACCGAGCAAGTCAACTCTCTCAACAGTGAGCCATCCTACTTTCCAAAACCTCCATTCAACCGAACCTACTCCAAAGACCCGGTTGAGCAACAGAACTGGAGGTGAAAGCAAAACAACTCTGCGCCATTCAACAACCCCTCGAGCAGCGATAACCAAAACTTCTATCAGAATGCATCTTTCAAAAAACAGGTTGCACAACCTCCACCACCAGAGCCGTACATCACTTCTGCTGTCACTACATGCACGAGCAAGGAAAAATGAATCAGATGATGTTCGAGCAGATGTAGACGATGAGTGCACAAATGGCTGGTTTAGCTGCTCACAACAAGATGTTGGAGGAACAATTGAGTCACCGGACCACCTCTAGCCAACCACCACATGGGAAGCTCCCCAGCCAGCCTGAGCTTAACCCGAGAGAGGAGGTCAAAGCAATAACATTGAGAAGCGGGACTCAATATCAAGAACCACCCAAGCCAAGGGACCAGACCGCAAAGCACGCGGGCCACGTCACTGACACGCACCCCGCGTCACCACAAGAAGAAGAGAACTCTGGCCGCGTTGAACTGACTCGACCAGCAGTCATTGCTGAAGAACCTGTGAACGCAAGCCGCATCACTGACACGCGGGCCGCGTCGAAAGAATCTGAAATTCAGAAGAAGAAAGGGGCTGAGAAACCACCACCATACCGGCCACCTGTACCTTTCCCACAGAGACTATCTGAGCATAGGCTCAATGATCAGTTCGCCAAGTTCATTCAAGTCATCAAGCAGCTGCACATCACCATCCCATTCACCGAGGCATTGACTCAGATGCCAACTTATGCCAAGTTTCTCAAGGACATCCTCTCGAACAAGCGAAGTTTGGGGGGACACGAGACGGTGAGATTAATAGAACAGTGCAGTGCAATTTTCAGAAATGAGCTCCCGCCCAAACTGGAAGATCCCGGCAAGTTCTCCATTCCTTGCACGATCGGGAAAGCCACAATCAAGAAAGCCCTATGTGACTTGGGGGCTAGCGTGAGTCTCATGCCACGCACAATCTTCGATCGCATGGGGGTAGGTGAGCTCAAACCTACGCGAATGACTCTGCAGCTGGCAGACTCTTCTGTGAGGCGACCACTTGGAATAGTGGAAGATGTGCCAGTTCGAGTTGGAAAGTTTTATGTGCCCGTTGATTTTGTGGTAATAGAGATGAAGTAGGACAAGGAAGTCCCGATCATATTGGGACGGCCTTTCCTTAGAACAGCAGGGGCACTCATGGACGTAAAGGAGGGAACTCTGACCCTACGGATTGGGGACGAGAAAGTTCAGCTCAACCTAAACCAAGCCATGAAGTACCCATCTGAGCCGGTGACATGCTGCGCGGTCGACATGGTTGATCAATTGGCCAAAGAGCAACTCCGGGAGCAATACGGTAACTCTTTTAAAAATTACCCTGATTATTTGTCCCAATTGCAGGAGAAGAAAGATGCTCAAGGGAAGGTGTGTGCGGCAGACTCATTTACAACTGGCCCAGTGGAACCAGCACACTGACCGGACACCCCGCAAACGGCCCATGCACTCCCATCTGAGAAGATTCCACACGGACAACACATAGAGCACACAGTCCATGCACAGGCTCAGCCAAAACAGGTCAAACGAGAATCGAAATTTCTCATTCCTAACCTCGACCCAGAACGCACTGCTACATTCTTGGAGGACTTCAAAGCTCAGCAAGCTGTGATCGGGGACTTGATCGAGAGGCTAACCGGCTCAGCACACAACTTCTGGCATTCGAAGTTCAGCAGGGCACACGGACCGCACGCAAACACACACGGTCCGTGCACAATCCCGCTAGACTACTGATCAGGTGTGTTTTCTTTTCCCCAGGTTTTACTTTTTTTTTTTTTCTATCTATCTGTCTTGAAGCATTGAGGACAATGCTTAGATTAAGCTTGGAGGGGAGAACTTTGTATCTTAGGTTGCATTTAGGTCATTTTTAAACTTTTTACCTTTTCTTAGATCATGTTTATTTTTTCTTGCACTTTTAGGTGATAAATTTGCATGATTGCTTGAATTAAGGACTTTTATGAAAAATCTTTGTTGTGATTTGGGATGACCTTGAGATATTAGAACTAACCCCATAATTGATAAAAGAACTAATTAGAAAGAGATGTTTTGAGAACTTGAGAAGAAAAACTTGAATTGCATCGAAAAACCATTTTGAAATCGAACTGTGCCTTTCAAATAGGGAAATGGGGATTTAAAATAAAGAAAGATTGGAATATCCATTGGTATGAATGAATACCATTGGATGTGTGTATTCATGGTGTATGCGAAAAATAAAAAGTGTTGAAATAAATGAAAAGATGGAAAACATAAGAGTACTGGCAATAAGTCCAATTGGGCGCCTTTGAGCTCGTCTCCCAAATTTAGAAAAGAAAAGAAGCTTTGCATACACCAACACACGAAGTCCTCGACTTTCTAAACCTAAGCTTGTTCCAAGCTTGGGGGTGCATAAAGAAAAGAAAAATCACCACAAACGAGGGCATAGTTTCAGTAAAAGAATGAGAGATTGATCAATTCGGGTAATTAACTTTGCAAGTCCTAAAAATATTTCAGAATTTAAAGTTTGATTAGTCAATTTGTGTGGTGAATCAAAATTTATCAAGGAAAGTCTAAATTATACCAAAAGGATTCTCGAAGTTTTTGATTAAAGCAATTCATGTAGATTTTCACTTTTAGGAACTTAATCTGCATTTAGGTAAGAGTAG
Source organism: Carex parvula (assembly GCA_025461045.1). NCBI lineage: Eukaryota > Viridiplantae > Streptophyta > Magnoliopsida > Poales > Cyperaceae > Carex > Carex parvula. The sequence continues at coordinate 6,777 of JAJGRW010000843.1, forward strand.
AGTCCAACCCGGTACCTAAGTACGATCATTGCTTGAGGACAAGCAAGATTTAAGCTTGGGGGAATTTGATGTCTCAATATTAGACCTATAAATCCGACCAATTTCTGTACCAAATCTGTGTTTCAAACCACCAGATCTTGTCTTTTACATTGAAAATACATTGAATATCTATAGAATGTGGTACTGCTGCGGTTTCGTTCTAACTTTGCAGAAAACAGGCGAAATCAGGGAAGAATATGAAGTTCTGGAACCATCCACGTGGGCCGCGTCACATCCGAAGCGGGCCGCATCAAACCCTGACGCGACCATAGACGCAACCTCCATTCTTACACGCGAGGAGCACAGACACGCGGACCGCGTCCACTGCACGCGGGTCGCGTGAGTCTATTCCGGAAAGAAAACAGAAAAGGAAACAGAGGCTCAATGAAGGAAAGGTCGGCCAGAAAGGCTATATTACGGGATCCCTTGCCAGAGAAGGGCATTCTATTCATTATTCTACATTCTAGAGAGCTAAGGACAGATTCTAGGGTTTGGGCTTGACGGCTAGCTTGGAGACGAAGTTGAGAAGCGAAAGACGAAAGTTCTTCACGGATCTTCTTCGTATTTCGGGTTTTGTCATGACTATTTCATCTATCATTTGTGTTATTTGTTCTTTGACTATGTGTGAGTAGTTTTCTTTGTTTCTAGGGTTACGATGTAGTTTGATACTTTGTTTTGTATGCATGTTGTTTGAATCTGTGTTGAATGTTAGTGTTTAATTGTTTGAGTAGTATTTTAATTGCTTTGTTGAAGTTGATTGAATAATTCTTGATTGTCTACTGTTAGATGTCTATAGCATCTTTCTTGTAATTTGGCCTTGATGTTTCTCTCAACCAAACTTAGTATTTGAGGTAGGTTGCGAGCTGCGAGGCGAGACCAAAAAGTAACCGAGAGGTGAACTTTTCCACTTATCGAGAGGTAGTGGTTACCTTTAGTAAACCAGACAATTAACTTAGATTAAAAACCTAAGAAGGTGAAATTGTATTTCCGATACCAGGTTTATTAGGCCAACAAACGAGAGTTGAGGTTTAAGAACATTAGGTTCGGTCAATGAATCCTTACACTAAAGAACAACGCAAAAACAGGCAACTGCTACATTCACTCGAGGTCCACGCGGGCCACGTATGAGAGTACGCGGGTCGCGTGTTCCATGCGGGTCGTGTATGAAAGTACTCGGATCGTGTTGGTATCGAGAGGCAAGGTTGATAATGAAATCGAAAACCCTAGAAACGCTTTTCTCTATCTGATAAAACCAAACTTTTACTTTCTGCTATTTTAATTATTATTGATTGAATTTAGGAAATTAAACAAACAGACCAACCTTTTCCAACTTCTAGTACCTAATTGATTTAAGTAGAGTTCCATATTTGATTTTGAACCGTCCTGTGGATCGATACCTGACTAGACTATACGACAGGATTGTGCACTTGCAATCTTAGTCGGAAGTTAAATCAAGGTTAAAAGCTACAGCTTGCTGTAGTGAAACTTTGTGATACACTTTTGTGCGAACATAGAGTATTTTGGGTATAGGGTTTTATGCTTCCTTTTGTACTCTTTATACATTTAAATTTATAAACCTAATACTCAAAGATATGGTCGATTGCAAGCGCACAACCTAATCCCTGTAGTAATTAAGGTATCGATCCAAAGGGAGAAAAGAAATACTAATTTCTACTAAAGTAAACTACTTTTAAAATTGAACAAATAAAGTAAAAAGAGGGGTTTTGTGTAATTTCATTTTTAAGGAAAATTTATTGTTTCGTAACAAAGTAATTAGAAGTAACTAAAATTCGGATGTGATTCAAGTTGGAGAAGTCTAGGGGTATTCGGTCTACAATCCTTTGCTAATTTTATCTACTCGGTTTTGCTTAAATTTATGTTTGATATGACAAGGTTTCTAACCTAAGATGTTAAAGGAGGGTCACTTTCGTGAATTAATAATGTGCCTAAGTAGTTCAGACTTCACGATTAAGTCCTTCACCCTAGCTATCTAAACCATAAAGTTCTCGTTAGCCTATTCTATCGTTAGATATTGGTACTTCACAATTAAGTCATTCATAGCAATATTCAATTCAATTCAAGGGGTCATAATTAGGGATTTAACTTCACGATTAAGCCCTTCACCAAACCTTAACTTTAGTTCCTGTAGTTCCGGTTTAGATGTCAAATTGGTCAATTCTAATCCAACTCCTAAGGTATATGTGATCACAATTCGGTACTATTCTATATGATCCTAATCTACTTCAAGGCTAAAAGTCCTAAGCGGGATACTACAATTCAAGTACTAATCATGCAACATCACAAAAAATAAATCACAGAAATTAACATCAAATCAAACAATCATAGTAAAAACTAAGATCCGAGTAAGATAAAATTGAACAAGTTCATGCTACATGACCTAGACCCCCTAGAGAGGAAAACTGGCCTCTCATGGAGATGCAAGTATTCATCATGAATTCAATACAAAAATAAGCAAAAGACAAAGAGAAACTAACTCGAGAAATACATTACACCCTTCTCTAATAAAAAACCTTAGTTCTCCTGCGTTTGCTGTGAGAATTCTTCCTCTTCCTTCTTAATTCGCTCCTGTGGTTGATGCTCTTCTCTTGAATTTCTCCCTTATAAGAAAATCACGCCCCAGCAAGATAGGGGTTTAGGGTTTGGAGTTTGGAGTTTGGGGTTTGGGGTTTTGGGTTTTGGGGTTTGGGGTTTCGGGTTTCGAATTTGGGGGTTTGGGATTGGGGGGTTGGGGTTTGGGGGTTGGGGGTAGGGGGATAGGGGTTGGGGGTGGGGTTTAGGGTCTAGGGTCTAGGGTCTAGGGTCTAGGGTCTAGGGTCTAGGGTCTAGGGTCTAGGGTCTAGGGTCTAGGGTCTAGGGTCTAGGGTCTAGGGTCTAGGGTCTAGGGTCTAGGGTCTAGGGTCTAGGGTCTAGGGTCTAGGGTCTAGGGTCTAGGGTCTAGGGTCTAGGGTCTAGGGTCTAGGGTCTAGGGTCTAGGGTCTAGGGTCTAGGGCTAGGGTCTAGGGTCTAGGGTCTAGGGTCTAGGGTCTAGGGTCTAGGGTCTAGGGTCTAGGGTCTAGGGTCTAGGGTCTAGGGTCTAGGGTCTAGGGTCTAGGGTCTAGGGTCTAGGGTCTAGGGTCTAGGGTCTAGGGTCTAGGGTCTAGGGTTTAGGGTTTAGGGTTTAGGGTTTAGGGTTTAGGGTTTAGGGTTTAGGGTCTAGGGTTTAGGGTCTAGGGTCCTGTAGGCCTAGGGTCTAGGGTCTAGGG
>JAJGRW010000843.1:16786-36156 GCA_025461045.1 Carex parvula
ATATACAATTTGTATATTTATACTAAAATATGCTAAATTACTTGAAATTATGTTGAATTACACTATATTAAGTTAAATTACACTAAATTACATTCCATTACACTAAATTATGGTAAATTACGCTAAATTATGCTAAATTACGTAGAATAGGGACGATATCTACGCGGAAAAGGCGAAAAACACTGAAAATTTGAATTTTTTTTAGTTAAATTATTTGATAGATTACTCCTTTTTGATATATAATTAGCATATTTATACCGAAATACGCTAAATTACTTGAAATTATGTTGAATTACACTATATTAAGTTAAATTACACTAAATTACATTACATTACGCTAAAATACGCTAAATTGCGCTGAATTACGCTAAATTACATATTAATAGGGACGATATCTTCACTGAAAAAGAGAAAAACAATGAAAGTTTGAATTTTTTTGTTTAAACTATTTGATAGATGTAGGGCGCAGAAAGTTGCACAGCTGGTATGGAAGGATGTGTGCTTGTGTGTGAAATGTCTCGTGGTTCAATGCTCTCAATTGGTTAAAGAACATCGAACTTGAAATATTCATTTCTTTCTTTCTGCTATTCCTTCCTGGTTCACCCTCGACAGACCTACGATTCATAATCAGCCCATCGAGAGAGTTTAATGATTGTGGGGACGTTTAACTTCCAGCGGGCGCAAGCCCCCGCTGTTAATTACATCAGATGACCCTTCCAAGCCATACTGAACACCTCGTTCATTCCGGGATTTATGCCTATTTGAGTGAATTGAATAAAGGGGCTAAAAGGGGAGAACTCGTGTACTTGGTCTTTTTGTGTTCCTTTGATTATCATTGTTTTAGGTATTTAATTAATATGTATGCACAAGATGCAATGAATGCTATTAAAATACATTTATTATACCTTTTTATTTATTTGAGAAACATATTTGTATTTGAGAAAATATATTTGTGCTTTATTTATATTTTATTTAAGAGGAAATGATTTAAACATGAAGAAAAGGGTATTTTGGTCATTTGGCAGGTTGTATGTTGTTTGATTATGCTTGATTTCGATTTAGAAATATGAAGGATTTGATTTAGGTTCATTTAGAGTTGGTTTGAGTTGATTTGGATTTGAAATGAAGAAGTTATGGCCAAAAAGGGGTGGAAAGGGCTTGTTTGTGAAGTTTTATGTTTTTCAAGGACTTATTTGTGAAGTTGAAAGGATCGAGATTTGTAATTTGGATTTGAGATGAAGTTTGGGCTGTAAGTGGGATTTCCAAGGACTTTGTTTGAGAAGTTTGCAAGACGTCAAGGACTGATTTGTGGATGTCGGACTGCACTTGTGACTTCTTTTGTCATAAGGGTCTGTTTGAAAAAAAGGTTTCGATTCTTTGTTATTCGGGGCTTTGAGATTTGTATTGATCCTTCAAGGTTTGTGTTGAGGGCCTCTTGCTATTGCTGCCTTCATGTTCTTCGGGGTTTCGGTTAATTCTTTTGCGAATTGGATTTGTAGAGGAGGAACTCTTGCCAGCTTTCGACATTGCTTTAAATGAATGTCAACGACTCTTTTTTCATGGGATTTGATCCTATGATGGCATGGTTTTAACCTGCAAGTATGAAATATTAGATCTGGAGGGCATATGAGAATTTTAGCACATTATTTCTGGGTCTTAAGATTGCACAAAGGCACGGGTGACGTGGGAGCTGTTACTTTTACATGTGCAGTTTTTTACCAGTTTGGTCAGTTTTTGAGACTTCATATCTTTCAGTTCACTTGATGGTTTTAAATGGAATTTTGACGTCTTGTACTATGATATAAGGACTATAAGTCTGCCAACTTTCATGATTTTTCATGGTGTTTAGCTATGTCAAACGGAAATTCCAAGTAGTGACCAGCAGTTTTCTGTTTTTCTGAACTGCTGAACTTCGAAGGTCGATTCCTGCCAATTGGCTACACCAAATCTTATATCCTGCATATGAAAATGTTTGTTTAGTCATGATCTATATGCATATATAACAGTTTTGCAAAATTCTATTCAGAGCTATGCCAAATGTGTGTTTTCGTGCAGAGGTGTTTGCTGGTAAATGGAGCAGCAGTTTTCTGTTTTGCTGAACTTTGAAGACCATTTCCGACAATTGGCTAAACCAAATTTTGTATTCTTTATATGGTTTTACAGAGGGGAATTCAATCTATAACTCTGTGAAATTTCATGGGATTTTGAGTTCTTTTTCTATGCTTAAAGGCCATGCAAAGGCAGGGGTATCTGCTGGTATTTTATTTTCAGCTGCGGTTTCGCTATTCTGACGACCAATCTTTAAAGATTTATTCTTGACAATCTACAAAGCCAAATTTTTGGTTCTTTTTATGAGAGTGTAGAGAAAAGTCTACTCTATACGCATGCCAAATTTCAAGATCTTTGCACTTTTCTAACTATTTTTAACAGGTGCTTGAGTGCAGAGATAGACTGGTAAAAGATGCAGTTTTTCTTTCTACAGTTTTTGTATTTCCATTCTTGAAAAGCTGAACTTCAAAAATCCATATTAAATCGAAATAAAATCCAAATAATATGAACTTTGTGTCCATCTTGTGTGTTTTGAAGTTATTTACATCTTGGTGCAGTCCATTTTGCATTTTAGCCTTTATTCTGGTCTAGCTTAATCATTTTACCAGAGAGGGTCATTTCAGTCTAGTACCAGTTTTGTTTGCTGACAATTATTTTTGTAAAATTTGTACAAGATAGACTACAACTCTGATTTGAGTGTTCTTGGTACCAAAATCTTGAGGAAAGCACAATCTATATCCTCAAAAAGTTTCAAGAATTTAGAAGGCCTAAATCTATTTTTAATTTGTGACTTTGTAAGAGGCATATTCTGGGACAGCAAAGCTTATTTACCAGTTTTTTGTATTTTAGAAAGCTGAACTTTAGAAAATCATAGAAAATGCATAGAAAATGCTATAAATGTAAAGTTTAGGTCTAAATTGTGTGTTTTGAAGTCCTCTATTTGACTGTACTGTTTGTTTTTCATTTTGGTCCTCGTACCAGTCTGCACTGGCTATTTTACCAGAACAGGTCAATTTCATTGTTTTGAGGGTTTTCTTTGTATCAATGGCATTTGCATGGTGCTTTGTTGCTAAGTTTGGTTTGGTACCATACCAGGAACAAAAGAGAGAAGATCAAAGTTTCAAAAGTTTATTTAATCAAAAGGTTTTTAAATATCAAAAGGATGTCAAAGTATGATTTTTGCAAGAAGACCTTTGGTTTTTGTTGAAATCATGATTTAAGTTTCTTTATCTTGATTAGAGGACAAATCATTGAGATTTCATTAGGTTAAAGATGTAAATGATATGGAACAAGTTCAACTTGTTGTCTATTTACACTTTGAACCTTCTATCTCTCACTATTCACATATTATTTTATTTAACTTCCTTAATTTGTACACATATGCATTTGCATACATGCAAGGAAATCAAATACTCTCATATGCAACATAGGTCCATTAAAGAGGGTTTGGCGGGGAACTATACAGCTCAACCCATTGCCAATCTCTATCTTTTCACTTTGATTATTTATTTTTTTATTACTCTTTAATCCCTTCTAATAAAATAATGAAATGGGTTAGATATAGGTGGAACTATACAGCTCAACACTCATATCCTTACCATTTGATTATTTTATACAAGAATTAAAGAGTATGTTAAAGAAACAAAAGGGGAAGGAAAAACAAGACAAGGAGGAGCAAGAAAATCACAAATATTTACATATGCTTATATTTTATTTAGAGTCATAGGCTTGAAAGCTAGCTATAAAAGCTACTAATGCCTCATCTATTTCATTTTTTTATTTTTAAACCTTTTAATATAATATTTGATTATTATATAAAAAGAGATTATTTATTTATATGATTTCATGCTTCTAAACTCATTCATATGAATTAGAAACACTCAATCAAAACCGAAATTTAAAAGAAAAGAGAAGAGGAAGAGATTAACAAATAAAAGCTCCAATTGCATAAAAGAGAAAGAAAGAAAATCTCAAAGCAAGAACATCTCTTTATTTCTTCATGATTAACTTACATGAACATCAAGCTCCATTGAGCTTTTACATTGCAAAATCCTAATCTCTACCTATTTCTATTTTGATTTTTGTAGAGGAAGAAGAGGGTTTCGGCCTTGGGGTGTATTTTTTTGTTGTGGTGTATATGTTGTGTATGGTGTATATATTGTGTTTTTGTGAGGGTTGTATATATTGCCTTCTCTTGTCTCTCCTTTTTTTTCTTCTTCAAATGAGGGGTTTATATAGGCTATGGCAAGGGGTAGAGCTTAGGATTTAGAGGAGCCTTGTTGGCATGATCCCCACCACTCCTTTGCATTAACTCTCATCCAAAGGTTTAGATGCATCCAAGTGTCATGCTTATCCCTCAAGCTTGAAGAGAATATTCTTGGCATTTTAGCATCTTCATTGGTCATGTGACATGTGTCCATGGGAGTAAGATATCTAGATCATATTCTAGAATATATTCTTCCCTCCTATCTTGGCATCTTCATTAGTAGTGTGACATGTGTCCATGGTAATAAAAATATCTAGATCATATTCTAGAATATATTCTTTCCTCCCATTTTGGCATCTTTATTGGTAAAGTGACATGTGTCCATGAGAATAAAATATCTAGAGTATATTCTATCCTCTCAAATTGGGCCATGCAACAATTGGGCTAGCCTCCAATTTAATTCGGCCAAAGCCTTTCATTCCTCTTTTTCTTTTTTCTTTTTTGTTTTTATTTTAGCCGAAGCTCCTCAATTCTAAATATTTTAATTCGGCCCATATGTTGCTACTTGATTTAACTCAAAAATATAGGTGAGTTTCGGCCATGAATTTCATCATTTTTAAAATCCCGACTTTTTCGGGTCAAACAAATGCCCCCCACCTGGGTGAGGTGCGAAGACCTTAGGATTGAACAGCTTAGCCAGGTGCCCCCAGTGTTCCTCTTGAACTTTATGGAATCCTTTCTGAGTTGATTTTCTTGTTTGAATCTCAGGTGTTGGAACTCCATATTAGGTATTGAGCTCGGAAGCGGGTCTGATCATCTTCTTCGATCACCTCTACTTCAAAAAGGTATGTCATCTTTATCTCATCTCGCTAATACTTGCATGGTTGGGTAAGGGTTGAATGTGCGTTCTTCGGGGTTTGTCTGAGCAATTGATCCCTTGCTCATACATTGGGGCTTCAGACAGTGACTATACTCTAAACTCACATTCATGGGGAAAACCTGTCTAACCGAGGAGGGATTACAGACAGGGGAACTTTATCTCTGATCTAGTATGGGAACCATGCGGGTAACTTGCGAAATTGAGGGTTTAGATAAAATGGCCTTCTGGTTGTAGACATAATTTCAGGTTTTGATCCAGTTTTTCTCGTGTGCCTCTAAGTGGAGTCTTTGGCTAACCAGGGTTGGTTTTGGCTGTATCTCGGGGTCTCCTAGGTCATGCCAGGTTGGGATTTGGTTTTGATTTTAGTTTAAGGTCTTTTCGGACTGTTGGTGTAGTTTAAGGTCTTTCCGGACCACGCCAGGTTGGGACTTGGTTTTGTCTGTAGTTTAAAGTCTCTTCAGACTATGGTTGTAGTTTAAGGTCGTTTCGGACCATGCTTCTTTGTGGGTTTTAGTTTAGGGTCTTTTCGGACCACTCCTTCTTTATGGGTTTTAGTTTAGAGTCTTTTCGGACCATGCTTGTAGTTTAAGGTCTTTTCGGACCATTCTTTCTTTATGGGTTTTTTGATCGTGCAGGTGTTCTTTTCACCCGACATAAGCCTATACCGGCTTTTGCATTTTTCCATGGGGAGGTGGGAGCTTGCACCTTTCTTTGCTTTTGCTTTCAATTTGGACTCCTTCTTATCCATTAAGGAAGTCGTGGATCCTGCAATCAAAACATTCCAAACCTCGGCAGTATCCAAGTCTTACAGTACTTCATTCTTGTTAGATATTCATTTTGCATTTATCATATTTATCATGTTTAAAATTTTTTTATCTCATCTCTAAGCAAATTCGCATAAGAAATTTGTTAAAGATGTTCACAGAAATGAATTTTAACATGAAATTTTGGACATGACTTGTAAATTTTTGGAAGAACATTTAGGTTATACCTTCGGAAAATTTATGTTCATCCCACAAAGTATCTTACTCAATATCCCTCGAATAAAATGCTTAATCAATATGTTTTGTAAATTTCCTTGGATTAAAGGTGTCAAAATTTATCATTTTCTTTAAATATCAATGCTCGGGAAGTTGTTCAATTTTATTTGCTGGAATAAACATAATAAGACTCTTCCCTACTCATCCTAGTATTACCACATAGAATAGGGTGCTATGCATACTCATGACTTAAAACCTTTCCATTGCACGGATACAACATGGGGTGATGCGTCACGAATGCACCCATGAACTTTATCAGGTCTAAATCAGCGGAGTAGTGTGTCGAGAGAAATAGTTCCTATTATTATTTTTTGTTTTTCATTGTTTATCTTTCTCTCTCTTTTTTTTTATTTCTTCCTCACAATTTTTCTTTTCCTTTTCTTCACTCCTTTTTTTTTATGTCTTCTTCTTTTTTTTTATATGAAATTGAATTATTTTTCCGAGATTAATTTATAAAAAGAAAGATATATCCCAACACCTTTAATCTTAAGGAGTTTATACAAAACCTATCAAGTAAGCTATTTATACGAGGGACTTCTTTCATTTAATATGGGATTAGCCAAAATTATTCAAAATATCAGAAAATGTTCTTGGAAAATTCTCAAAGTTTGCCCAAATTTTCTTTCAAACTTCATTTTTGCAAACAACTTTCATAATTTTTCATTTGCGGGTTGCTTTGTTTTATTTTCTCAGATTCAATTTTCTCTATTGCTTTAGAAATAAACTGAGAAATTTTAAAGAGAACAAAGGACAAAGTAGTACTCACAATTTTCATTGCCCGATGAATTCGATGTGCTCTCCTCTTGACTCCTTATCCTCATGCAGAGTCAAATCAGGTTGTAGCATGCGTGCTTAATCACAGGACCGGAGGGATTCTTGACTGCCCCCAGGGTGTTCTTGCGGTGGCTACACCTTACCTGGCTATCGTGCCTTATGCGTCTCCTTTTGTGATTTTCTCTTTTCTCTTTTTTTTTGGAATCGAACTTTCTAAGTGTTCTTCAATCGGGTTCTAAGCGATCAAATAAACTTATTGGCTTGATTCTTTTCTTTATTTTTCTTCTTTCTCTTTTTGGGCCGAGTTCTTCGAGCTTTCTTTAATCGGGTTCTAAGCGATCAAATAAACCCGTCTAATTCGGTTTTTTTTTCTCAAGCCTTCCAAACCTTCTCCAATCGGGTTCTAAACGATCAGATAGCCTTGTTGACTTGACTTTCTCCTTTATTCTCTTTTTATCTTTTTGGTTGATTTATTCGAATCTTCTATAATCGGGTTCTAAGCGATTAAATAAATTCGACTAAATTGGTTTTCTTCCTCATTCTCCTCCTTTCTCTTTTTGTCTACGAATTCTTCAAGTCTTCTCCAATCGGGTTCTAAGCGATCAGATAAACTTGCTTAATTCGGTTTTTCTCCTAAATCTTTCAAGTTTTCTCCGATCGGGTTCTAAGCGACCAGGTATACCTGTCAGAGTTAGGGTTTAATCTTGAATCTTCTGAATCTCCCCCGTCGGGTTCTAAGCGACAAGGCATCTTCATCGAACTCAAGCTGTACCTCAAGCCTTCTGCGTCTATTCGATCGGGCTCTAAGCGATCAAATGTCTTTCGCTGGCTTAGGTTTGGTTTTCTATTTTCATGATTCATGCGCCGTCCCACTTAGAGGGTAACACCGGCGACATGGAAACCCGTTAAGGTTGAACTTTCATACATGCTGCCCCCACAAAAAAGGCTACCCCAGCATGTATGACTACGTAAAAACCGTCCCACTTAAGGGTAACATCGGTCATACGGAACCCGTTAAGGTCGAATTTTCATTCATGCTGCCCCCACAAAAAAGGCTACCCCAGCATGTATGACTACGTAAAAACTGTCCCACTTAAGGGTAACATCGGTCATACGGGACCCGTTAAGGTCTGATTCTCACGCAAGCTGCCCCCACAAAAAAGGCTACCCCAGCATGTGTGACTGTGTAAAACCGTTCTGCTCAGAGGCTTCATTGGTCATACGGAACCCGTTAAGGTCGAATCTTCATTCATGCTGCCCCCACAAAAAAGGCTACCCCAGCATGTATGACTACGTAAAAACCGTTCTGCTCAGAGGCTTCATTGGTCATACGGAACCCGTTAAGGTTAGATGTTTATGCATCTCCATGAGATTGATGCGACATGGTGAAACAACGCTTGTCTTATGCGTGAAGTTTAGTTTGCTGGTTGCAGGTTTCATTCTAGTGCTTGGAAGGTATTTTCTGGTTTTGGGTTCAGATGTCACCCGTGGGACGTATATTGACAGGGTATTCCAAATTATGCTTGGGTTTTAGGGTATTCGCTTGTCATTCATGGGATTTAGGGTATTTACTCGCCAAATTATGGGCTTCAGTCTTTGGAGTCAAGGGTTCTTGTTCTTAAACTCTAGTTTGGATTGTAGCCCGTGGGGCATTGATCTATAAGTCCACTATTTATGGGTGTTGACTTGGCTCGAGGCTTGCTTCTGCAGAGATTGGTTTGGTGAGAACCCGATCAGGGTTATTGCGTTTGGGCTCTCAGTTTCTCTTATTTTGGGCCATGATAATTGTTTTAGTGCTCACGTGGCCTAGGCACAACATCAAAGCCTTATTTTGTTCGGTACAAATATATAAAGCCTGCTCGTCATTTTAGATAACTGGTTAGACGAGCGTACCAGTGACAATTATTTTAAGGGCACAATCTTGACAAAGCCTATTTTGTGCGTGAGGCTTTCTTTGTGGGCCTCACATCTCTCCACTCTTTTTATATTATGGTGGGATTTAAGTGCATTCATGCGCTTGTTTGAGTGTGGCAATCTTATTCACTCCTCTCGTGCCTTCTTGAATAGCCTATGTGGCATCAATCCTTAGGCGAGGGTATCGCGGGAAATGCGAACACCATTGTTTTGAAAACTTTTGTTTTAAAAGGGATTTTGTGCCTTCAGAATTTAAATAGTCTAAACGACCACTTTCTTTGATCTTTTGATTTTATTTGAGATATCATCATTAGGCACTCCATTGTTTAAAGGACAATGAAGAAACCTTGTCTCCCTTTTTTCAAACTGGGAGGAAAGACAAAACCAGTGATAGTTGTTTCAAATGGGCACAACACCAAAGCCCATATTTTGTTCAAAGTACAAAATATAAAACTTGTTTGTCCATATTCAGAACTGGCTGGACAAACTTTGCCAGTGTTAATTGTTTAAGGGTACAAACTTAACAAAACCCATTTTGTGGCGAGAGGCCTTTATGGATTTTATGGATAGTTGGGGGACCTCACTTTTTTCGCTCGAGACAATTTCACTCATGCTGCGATTTGGTCCTTTTATTCGTAGAGGTTTTCGCTTATGCATAATCATTGGGATATTTTATTTATGGATATTGAAATTTAGGTTTTATTGGAACTTTGGATATTTGTGGAATTTAGATCTTAAACCTTTGGAGATCGTAAGGCAGGATTTGAAGAGAAGATTTCGTTTGACTTATGTCTCTTCTTGGCTTTGTGCTTTCGAATTTGAGTAGAAAGTCTAGCCATAGACCTTGGTTTTGATGTGAGCCCGTGTTGGGCGTTGGCTTGGATGAAAGGCCTAACCATGAGCCTTGGTTTTAATAGGAATCCACCTTGGGTGCTGGTTTGGTAAAAAGGCTTGATCATGTGCCTTATTTTAATGGAAGTCCCTCTTCTGGGCACAAGTCTTTGAGAAGCCTCACTATGAGCTTCGGTTTGATAGAAACCCGATTGACGGGTTTGGATTTGAAGAGAGCCTCTTATCGGCATGAGTCGTAGGTTTTGGTTTGAAGCCTCCTATGGGCATGAATTTGAAGAAGACCCGATTCATGGGTCTTGAAAATTTCTCTCTCGCTGATATCGATTTGAAGAGCACCCATCTTATGAGCATTGATTGATGGAAACCCACTTGATGGGTTTGATTCAAAGAAAGCCTAACCATTGGCTTTAAACTTAACGGAGCCTCCTATGGGCATGAATCCTTGGGAAACCTTACCATGGGCTTCAATTTAAAGGAAACCCGGCTCGTGGTTGGTTTGATCAAAACCCGATTAAAGGGTTTGTTTTGAAGAAAGCCTGACCATGGGCTTTGATGTGATGAGAGCCTCACGTGGGTATGAATTTGAAGAAAACCCAATTCATGGGTTTAGATTTGAACAAAGCCTAGCTATGGGCTTTGATTGGAACGGAGCCTCTTATCGGCGTAAGGTTTGAGAAGTCTAACCAGGACTTTGATTTGACAAGAGCCAATTGATGCATCATTATGCGACTTCCTTGAGGACTTTGAATTGTAACTTTCGCCCTTGTTCTTTTTTGACTTGAAGGCTTGTTTCTTCTTTTCTTCCTTCTTTGTATTTCCTTTCATTCTCTTCAGCTTCAACATAGCGCTTGCAAGTCGTATAATAACAATCGAAGGATATTTCATCATTTTTAGGTTCTATTTTTCTCTCGGTTGTGCACTGCGAAAGAATTTCTACGGCATCGATCGCAATTGAAGCCTTTGCTTGCTTTCTGTTGTTGCTTGGTTTGTTCTGGCTATAGTCAGAGCAGATGTTTAGGGCTTTCTTTTGCTCGAACAAGCCTTGAATAGACTGTGTTTCATGTGTCTTCGGAGCATTGTCCAAAGGATGGTTTGATTTGGTTTTGACCATCTAGGCGGAGGAGCACCTCCTTTACGGTTCATCTTATGGCCTTTTTCGGTGATCACTTCATAAGTCCATTCCTAAGTTGGCATGGATAGCCTTTCTTTGTATTACATTTAGGTCGCATGTAGGTGACCCCATATTTCTACAATTTTATACGGGGATGAACTTGGCATTGTTGAACCTGACATTGGCTTCTTCGTACCCGAGACCTCGAGTATTCTTTTGATTTCCCATCCGGACCTATGATCATGGTGTCGCAATGAGTCAACATTTTCTCAAATTGCTTCGCCCTAAAATGGGTTATTAACATTGGGCTCATGGTTTCAAGGATTCTGATTAACCTCTCAGAACACCATGGTGGGAGAAAGCATTTCATCTTGCGATGTAGGGTTTTATCTTCCACAGGCTATTCATCATGGTTCATCAGAGGCCCGATAGAATACAATAGGGCCATATTTGATGGTTTCGGTTTCAGTGAATCCTTCTTTGAGCGGCATTACGAATATTTTCAGTTCTTGAATTCGTTTCACCTCTCTTCGTGTAAGGTCTTCGAAATGGTCTTTGGGTATTTGCTCGATCATCGAAGATGATTGATCCGGTTTCTTCTTCATATTCTGAAGGAATCATGTAAGACGAGAAGATCATATTTTCATTTGCATCCTCTCCCAAGGAATAGTCAGTATTTGCTATGTACAGCACGAGTTTCATAACTTGTTGACTCTTTGAATGTTCATCTTTCCTGGCGAGTTTACCCAAAAAGTATTTCGAGTTTTTCAACCCGATCTCATGCGCTTCAATTGGTTTTATTTCTCCATGGATTTGCTTGATCTTGCCATCTTTCACATATTTTAGGCATTGGCGCAAAGTCGAGGGAACGACATTATTCTTGTGTAGCCACAGTTGACCTACCAAGGCATTGTAGGTCGTTTCGGCATCGATGACATAGAACTTCACCAATTCTTGTATATCACCAATTTTGAAAAGCAGGCTGACTGCCCCCATTGGACCTTATCCATTCTTATATATCACCAGTTCTGAAAGGCAGGCTGACTGCCCCCATTAATTACTCTGTTTTATGATTGAAGCCATGGGTGGTGATTTTGTCTTTGACGTAGAACTTTGTGCTCAAAGTGAGATGGTCTAAAGTTCGTTTGGGTATAAGATTGATAGAGGAACCCGGGTCAATTAGCATACGGGTTACTCTCTGGTCTTTACATTCTCCAGTGAGGAAGAATGGTTATTGCGATCAGCCGTTCTTATGAGCAGTTATCATTGGATGTGATGGACGGGCTTTTATTGTCCACCGTGCTATCTCTTGCATCTTCTTTTCGGCGAAGTGCACTTGAAATTCCTTTGGGTGTTGGAGTGCATAAATGAGCACTTCTCTCATCTCGGCGGGCATTATCAAAATATCGAACACGCTTACCGCAGCTGGTATCTTTCTAGGCTGGGCGAGGATGTTATAATCTTGCACCATGTATTTCTTAGGTGCTGGTTCATCTTGTATAGCGGGTTCTTTTCCTTTTGCCTTAGCTTTCGACCTCCCAACCTCATCTTCTTGGGGTGGCTGGCGCTCAGGAATATTCATACCCGAGCGAAGCACTGCTTGGCAATCAGGTTTCTTGGTTTTGACAAAGACAACTTCTCTGTCATCTGAGTCACTCGAGGAACTTCCTCCATGGACAACCACGTTACATATCTCATGGTCATCATCGTTGTTTTCTTCTTCTTGAGGAGTTTTACTCGTTTCCCCTTCCTCATTTTTGAGGCCCAACATTAAGGCCAATACATCTTCTGTTAAGAAGTCTAAGAGGGTCAACGGTAGCGGAGTACCTTGCTTATGATTCTCTAAAGCTTGTATGTGCTTTTGGATTTCAGAAGGTGTAGGCAACTCTATTGGTTTGGGTGACTTTTTGCCTTTTTGGCTGCCGTTCTTGTTTGGCTTGCGATGGATGACCCGTTTTGGGGGCCTTGGCATTGTGGGGCTTAAGTTGCTGTCGCATTTGACTTGAGGCTCTTTTAGGAGCTGTCTCAGCAACTTTTTAGTCTTCTTGTAGAGAGGTGGAATTCCCATGTTTCATTTGCGGGATTTTCAACCCTATTTTCTTCAATCACCTCGATATGAGAGATAACATTAACTTGCTCATGAGGCGCGGGTTGTTGCACTGCACTTGGCGCTAACTGCAAGCGACCCTCTTGAATTCTTCTTTCTATTAGATCTTTGAAGACCCAACAGTCTTCTATCTTATGACTTATCACCCTATGATATGGGCAATAGTTAGGGTGATCAACCTTATCTGTCTGATAGGGGCGTTTGCTTGGAGGCAATTCCATACCATCTTCCAAGGCTTGCTTGAATATTTTAGCCGTTTTCTCCTTTTTGAAAGAGTACTTCTTATTCTTTCGTTCTTCTAACGATTTGGAGTAACGACTATTTTGGTTATCACGAGGAACTGGCTGAGTGGGTTGGCTATCGACTTGTCTCGCCTCCTCGTCAGAAGAGTCAGAATCCTTATTTTCGGTTTTATTGGCCTTGTTGGTTTTGACGGCGTACACCGTCTTTGATTATTTCTTCTTTGGAAAATCTCTTCTAGGTTTGAAAGAGGTTGATGACTTCTCTTCTATATCTGTTTGCCCCAACCTGGATACGGTGTCTACCAGATCCTGATAACTGTTAGGGTTGGCAACGATTAACATTTCTCTCATTTTGCCGGATGTACTTCTTATGAGCAAATCAACTGCCTCCCTTTCGGGTTTCATCTTGTATTGCTGGTCTTTCATATTGTACTGGTTTTTAATCTAGTGCAGGTTGTCTTTCATGTTCTTCGAGTGGTTTGTCATCTTCTAGTAGTTGTTTTTTATTTTCTTCTGGATGTCTTTTATCTTGTACTGTTTGTCTTTCATGTTCTTCCAGTTGTCTTTAATTTTCTTCTAGTAGGTTTTCATTTTCTACTAGTTCTTTCATGTTCTAGTAGGTGGTTTTATCTTCTTCTAGTTGTCTTTCATCTTTTACTAGTTGTCTTTCATGTTCTTCCACTTGTAATTCTTCTTCTTCTAGTTGTATTTTATCTTCTTCAAGTTATCTTTCATCTTCTACTAGTTCTTTTTCATGTCCTGCTAAATATGTTTCATGTTCTAGTAGTTGTTTTTTTTATCTTCTTTAAGTTGTCTTTCAAGTTCATCCACTTGTATTTCATGTTGTTCTAGTTGTATTTCACATTCTTCTAGTTTTCTTTCATGTTATACTAGTTGTTTATCATCTTCTTCTTGTTGTCTTTCATCTTGTATTGCTTGTCTTTCATGTTCTTCTGTGTTTCATCTTCTTTTAGTTTGTGTTTCATCTTGTACTGATTGTCTTCCATGTTATTCTAGTTTGAGTTTCATCTTCTTCTAGTTTGTGTTTCATCTTGTATTGGTTATCTTTCACGTTCTACTGGTTGTGTTTCATCTTCTTTCAGTTGTCTTTCATCATCTACTGGTTGTGTTTCATGTTGTATTGGTTGCATTTCATCTTGTATTGGTTGTATTTCATGTTCTACTGGTTGTCTTTCATATACAACTGGTTCGATTTCATCATCTTATTGTTATTTTTAAACTTCTTTCGGTTGTCTTTCATCTTCTTCTAGTTGTCTTTCATCCTGTACTGGTTATCTTTCATGTTCTTCTAGTTGTGTTTCCTCTTCTTCTAGTTTGTGTTTCATCTTGTATTGGTTGTCTTTCACGTTCTACTGGTTGTGTTTCATCTTCTTCAAGTTGTCTTTTATCTTCTACTAGTTCTTTTTGTCATGTTCTACTAAATCTGTTTCATCTTCTTCTGGTTTGTGTTTCATCTTTTTCTAGTTGTATTTCATCTTGTATTGGTTGTCTTTCATATTGTATTGGTTTTTCATCTAGTACGGGTTGTCTTTCATGTTCTTCTAGTGGTCTGTCATCTTCTAGTAGTTGTTTTTCATCTTCTATTAGTTCTTTTTTATCTTCTACAAGATGTGTTTCATATTGTACTTGTTGTATTTCATGTTCTACTGATTGTTTTCTATGTACTACTGGTTTGATATCATCATCTTCTTGTTATTTTTCAACTTCTTCCGGTTGTCTTTCATCTTCTTCTAGTTGTCTTTCATCATGTACTGGTTTTCTTTCGTGTTCTTCTAGTTGTGTTTCATCTTCTTCTAGTTTGTGTTTCATCTTGTATTGGTTGTCTTTCACGTTCTACTGGTTGTGTTTCATGTCCTATTGGTTGTGTTTCGTCTTCTTCAAGTTGTCTTTAATTTTCTACAAGTTGTGTTTCATATTCATAGAGTTATTTTTCGGCTTGTATTGTTTGTCTTTCATTTCTACTAGTTGTGTTTCATGTTCTGCTGGTTGTCTTTCATCAACTACTGGTTGTATTTCATCTTCTTCTAGTATTTCCTCTTCTATTATTTATCATCTTTATTGTAGCGGTTATCATTTATGTTGTACTGATTGTCTTTCATCTAATACTGGTTGTAATTCATGTTATACTTGTTGTATTTCATGTTCTACTGGTTGTCTTTCATATACTAATCGATTTCATCATCTTCTTGTTATTTTTGAACTTCTTCCGGTTGTCTTTCATCTTCTTCTAGTTGTCTTTCGTCTTGTACTGGTTGTCTTTCATATTCTTCTAGTTGTGTTTCATCTTCTTCTAGTTTGTGTTTCATCCTATATTGGTTGTCTTTCACGTTCTACTGGTGGTGTTTCATCTTCTTCAAATTTTCTTTCATCTTCTACTAGTTTTCTTCATGTTCTACTGAATGTGTTTTATGTTCTTCTAGTTGTATTTCATGTTCATCCACTTGTATTTCATGTTCTTCAAGTTGTATTTCACCTTCTTCTAGTTTTCTTTCATGTTATACTAGTTGTTTATCATCTTCTTCATGTTGTCTTTCATCTTGTACTACTTGTATTTCATGTTCTTCTAGTTTTTTTTTTATCTTCTTCTAGTTTGTGTTTCATCTTGTTCTGGTTGTCTTTCATGTTCTACTAGTTGTGTTTCATGTTCAACTTCTTGTCTTTCATCTACTAATATTGTATTTCATGTTCTTCTAATTGTATTTCACATTCTTCTAGTTTTCTTTCATGTTATCTAGTTGTTGATCATCTTCTTCTTCTTGTCCTTCATTTTGTACTGCTTGTGTTTCATGTTCTTCTAGTTGTGTTTCATCTTCTTCTAGTTTGTGTTTCATCATGTACTGGTTCTCTTTCACGTTCTACTAGTTGTGTTTCATGTTCAACTTCTTGTCTTTCATCCACTAATATTGAATTTCATCTTGTATTGGTTGTCTTTCATATTGTACTTGTTTTTCATGTAGTACAGGTTGTCTTTCATGTTCTTCTAATTGTCTGTCATCTTCTAGTAGTTGTTTTTCATTTTCTTCAGGATGTCGTTCATCTTGTACTCTTTATCTATTATGTTCTTCCAGTTGTCTTTAATTTTCTTCTAGTACGTTTTCATCTTCTACTAATTATTTTTTATCTTCTCCAAGATGTGTTTCACATTGTATTTGTTGTATTTCATGTTCTTCCGGTCGTCTTTCAGCTTCGTCTAGTTGTCTTTCATCTTGGACTAGTTGTCTTTCATGTTCTTCTAGTTGTGTTTCATCTTTTTCTAGTTTGTGTTTTATCTTGTATTGGTTGTCTTACGCGTTCTACTGGTTGATTTTCATCTTCTTCAAGTTGTCTTTCATCTTCTACTAGTTCTTTTTCATATTCTACTAAATGTGTTTCATCTGCTTCTAGTTTGTGTTTCATCTTATATTGGTTGTCTTTCTCGTTCTACTGGTTGTGTTTCATGTTCTACTGGTTTTCTTTCATCTACTACGAGTTGTATTTCAACTTCTTCAAGTTGTATTTCATCTTGCACTGGTGGTTATTCATGTTATTATACGTGTTATATTTGTTGTCTTTCGTCTTCTTCAGGTTGTCCTTCATATTCTTCTAGTTGTCTTTCATGTCTTACAAGTCGTCTGTCATATTGTACAGGTTGTCTTTCATCTTCTTCAAGTTGTCTTTAATTTTCAACTAGTGTTTCATGTTGTGCTGGTTGTCTTTCATCTACTACTGGTTGTATTTCATATTCTTCTGGTTGTATTTCATATTCTTCTAGTTGTATTATATCTTCTATTAGTTGTTCTCTATATTGTCGCGGTTGTCATTCATGTTGTACTAATTGTCTTTCATCTAGTACTGGTTGCGAAGAATATAACATGAATAACCACCAGTGCAAGATGAAATACAACTTGAAGAAGTTGAAATACAACTCGTAGTAGATGAAAGAAAACCAGTAGAACATGAAACACAACCAGTAAAACGAGAAAGACAACCAATATAAGATGAAACACAAACTAGAAGCAGATGAAACACATTTAGTAGAATATGAAAAAGAACTAGTAGAAGATGAAAGACAACTTGAAGAAGATGAAAATCAACCAGTAGAACGCGTAAGACAACCAATACAAGATAAAACACAAACTAGAAAAAGATGAAACACAACTAGAAGAACATGAAAGACAACTAGTCCAAGATGAAAGACAACTAGACGAAGCTGAAAGACGACCGGAAGAACATGAAATACAACAAATACAATGTGAAACACATCTTGGAGAAGATAAAAAATAATTAGTAGAAGATGAAAACGTACTAGAAGAAAATTAAAGACAACTGGAAGAACATAATAGATAAAGAGTACAAGATGAACGACATCCTGAAGAAAATGAAAAACAACTACTAGAAGATGACAGACAATTAGAAGAACATGAAAGACAACCTGTACTACATGAAAAACAAGTACAATATGAAAGACAACCAATACAAGATGAAATTCAATATTAGTGGATGAAAGACAAGAAGTTGAACATGAAACACAACTAGTAGAACGTGAAAGAGAACCAGTACATGATGAAACACAAACTAGAAGAAGATGAAACACACTAGAAGAACATGAAACACAAGCAGTACAAAATGAAGGACAAGAAGAAGAAGATGATCAACAACTAGATAACATGAAAGAAAACTAGAAGAATGTGAAATACAATTAGAAGAACATGAAATACAATATTAGTAGATGAAAGACAAGAAGTTGAACATGAAACACAACTAGTAGAACATGAAAGACAACCAGAACAAGATGAAACACAAACTAGAAGAAGATAAAAAAAAAAACTAGAAGAACATGAAATACAAGTAGTACAAATGAAAGACACATGAAGAAGATGATAAACAACTAGTATAACATGAAGAAAACTAGAGAAGGTGAATACAACTTGAAGAACATGAAATACAAGTGGATGAACATGAAATACAACTGGAAGAACATAAAACACATTCAGTAGAACATGAAGAAAACTAGTAGAAATGAAAGAAAATTTGAAGAGATGAAACACCACCAGTAACGTGAAAGACAACCAATATGGATGAAACACAAAC
Source organism: Carex parvula (assembly GCA_025461045.1). Lineage (NCBI taxonomy): Eukaryota > Viridiplantae > Streptophyta > Magnoliopsida > Poales > Cyperaceae > Carex > Carex parvula. Next base: position 35,053 of record JAJGRW010000843.1, read on the forward strand.
TAGAAGAAGATGAAACACAACTAGAGAATATGAAAAGACAATACAGTACAAGACGAAAGACAACTAGAAGAAGATGAAAGACAACCGAAAGAAGTTCAAAAATAACAAGAATATGATGAAATCGATTAGTAGATGAAAGACAACCAGTAGAACATGAAATACAACAAGGTATAACATGAATACAACCGTATAGATGAAAGACAATCAGTACAACTAAATGATAACCGCTCCAATAAAGATGATCAATAATAGAAGAGAAATACTAGAAGAAGATGAAATACAACCAGTAGGTTATGAAAGACAACCAGCAGAACATGAACACAACTAGTAGAAATGAAAGACAAACAATACAAGCCGAAAAATAACTCTATGAATATGAACACCAACTTGTAGGAAAATTAAAGACACTTGAAGAAGACGAACACAACCAATAGGACATGAAACACAACCAGTAGAACGTGAAAGACAACCATACAAGATGAAACACAAACTAGAAGAAGATGAAACACAACTAGAAGAACACGAAAGAAAACCAGTACATGAGTGAAAGACAACTAGAAGAAGATGAAATACAACAGGAAGAAGTTGAAAAATAACAAGAAGATGATGATATCAACCAGTAGTACATAGAAAACAATCAGTAGAACATGAAATACAACAAGTACAATATGAAACACATCTTGTAGAAGATAAAAAAAGAACTATAGAAGATGAAAAACAACTACTAGAAGATGACAGACCACTAGAAGAACATGAAAGACAACCCGTACTAGATGAAAAACCAATACAATATGAAAGACAACCAATACAAGATGAAATACAACTAGAAAAAGATGAAACACAAACCAGAAGAAGATGAAACAGATTTAGTAGAACATGACAAAAGAACTAGTAGAAGATAAAAGACAACTTGAAGAAGATGAAACACAACCAGTAGAACGTGAAAGACAACCAATACAGATGAAACCACAAACTAGAAGAAGAGGAAACACAACTAGAAGAACATGAAAGATAACCAGTACAGGAGAAAGACAACTAGAAGAAGATGAAGACAACCTGAAAGAAGTTTAAAAATTAACAATAAGATGATGAAATCGAACCAGT